>BSBM01000895.1:5167500-5345075 GCA_027924585.1 Larix kaempferi
ACTAAATATGGAGCTCATGTTCTTTCTCAAGCAAGTAAATTAGAGAATTCATGAACGAAAAGTTAACTAACATTTTCATTCCTTAATCTCTATTCATTTCCACATTCTCATCATTAAAAAGTGAAAATAAGCATGTGGATGCTTTTCTTTTATCTATACAATTTAAAAAATGTGAATCTTCAAAACATGTTCATATATTGCTTTTGTATATGTAAAACCTTTGACTATGCTTTATGCATTCCTTTATACGCCACTCAAGATATGACTTCTTCAAAACATTTACATAGAATATAATCAAATGTCAAAGAGAGTGTATGAACTTAACCTCGACAAGTAAAATAATGTGATGTAACTTGCCATTTTTTAGGAAGATGAGATCGCAATGGTCCACATGCTACTTAGAATGCATAGGATCAATTGTTGGGTGTGTGAGCTATCTCAAATAAAACACCTAATATTTAATTATCGACCTGGGTTGGTAATCTTAGAGTTGAGGAAAAATATATGCTAAGGTAGAATGGTACCTAATTTTTCTGGCTTGTCAGACCTTCAAAATATTTAATAAAGAAAAGATCAAAAGATCATTCAAAATGAAAAAAACCGAGTCAAACTTCAGAGAAACAATAAGAGAACTAAGTCAAATATATTTAAACAACAAACTAGAACAGTCTCAAATCATACTACTCTAGTGTATATTTTAAATAATGGAAAGAGATAGAAACAAACACTAAAAGCAACTACTTTTGAATAACGAGAAACTACTGAATTTAAACTTCCAGATTTCAATTATGAGCAAAATTAGAACTAAAAATATGGAATGATCATCAAATCTAGGAAAAGAACTGATAACCAAATGATAATTACTAGGGAGAACTTGTAAATGTAAATAATCTTAAAACTGAACTTCCTAATTTCATATTCTGGGTTGGAGAACAATTGTAAATAGACTATCTATGAGATAACTGAATTTGATGGTAAATTATATAAACAGAAACTATACTAAGTAAATGACAAGCTAATTAACCATTCAAGAACTAATTCAGAAAAGCATCTATTCGCATGTAACATTAACTGGAGTGAATGTGTCGTAATGACTTTCAAATGTAATAGCAAAACAAAACAGAAGTAAATCTAATCTAACTTCAATAAAGAGATGTAAACTACAAAGAGATCAATTACAATTAACTTTAAATATTCTGATCTATTTACTATCCATGAGCAGAATAATAGGACTAATGAAAACTAGAAGGAAGTAGAAAACTTAATAAATATATTCACTTCTAAACGTGATTTGGAAGAAAGTAGAAAACTTCATAAAGATATGAACATAGAAGCAAGTAGAAAACTTGATAAAGATGCTTATTTCTGATCCAAATCTCAAATCATGAATGTCTTCATCAATTGCATGAATGGAAACTAATTCTTATGATTGACAAATTAAAACTACTTAAAGAATGAAATTGTTAGCTATGATTTAGAAATAAACTATCTAGGAACAAACTGATAAATTCTGAAACAATAACTAATTATCAAATCTGCTACAAAAACTTAACTTTGGAAGAGGATTAGAAGAAGGTGAAGGCAGATGAAATGAAATGAGGAAATAACAAGAGAACTTAGTTAAAACTCTATGTAACATAAAACTAGATTTATATTACACCTAAAACTGTAAATTAGAAGCAAGAAGAATTATATCTAATAGGCATAAAAAAACTAGATTCTAAAAAACCATAAAACTAGTGCAGAAAGGGTAAAGGTCCAAATGACAATACGAATGCCAGTCCGAATGAACTAAACTAAGGAAAAAGAACAGTTTTGATGATCTTAATGTTAGCTGGCGAATGCAAATGAACCTACAATGAAAATAAATCGGTTAGAAGACTTTTTGAGAAGCTATGTTAACAGAAAGCAACCTATTATAATCATTGTCTAAAGGAGATAAACTATTTCTATGATATGATTGAGATGAAAGAAAAGAGTTACCCTACAACTACAAGAAGAAAACTAATAGAGAGGAAGAAGTTGAGGGAACTAATACTAACTAAGGAAGAATTCTGAAGCAATATCTAACTACAGATGATGGAAGAAAGAAAGGTTGAAAGCAAAGTACAAATTATTAAGCTTGGTCGACCATTTACTAATCCTGTAAACACAAACTAAGTTAGCAGCATAACATAAATTACAGAGGGAAAAGAAATATCATATACAGAGAAGCAAAAACTGATTACAAACACAAAAAAACAAACAAACTATTTGTAGGAAATAAAATGCAGAAAACAAAGACAAAATCTTCGGTTGATGAGGGGCCCTTCCTAGCAATCAGAGATGGAAAACTGGATTGATTTAGCTACTCAGAATCTCAACAAACTGGAACTTCCATTAACTTGAGAGAATTACAAAGTATCTGCTATCTGCTATAGACTAGAAACTCAGATTCTGACTTAAGACTAACTCTATTTCTGTCTACAAGCATCTATTTATATATTATACAATGGATGAGAGGGTCGACATAGTCGACCTCTCTAATAACAGAGGCATTTTATGAATAACTGTTTGCTTTAATTGATACATGATAGCATAGAGAGCATCTTCCAAGCTGAACGGGGTCGATTCCTTCACGAGGCAGCTATAGCGTTAATCTTCTCTTGACGTGGGAAGAGAGGTAGCATGCTATCAAACTGAGCGAATGGAAGAGAGGCTACTGGAGAACCGTCTTGGCAAGGCGTTGTGCTGGAGGCTGAACATGTGCGTCCTGGATTCCTTCTAGAATGATGGCGTGCGAGTGCGCGAGCAAACATGGGTGATTCCTAGCCAACGAGCAAGAGAATTGACGTTTGCAGTATTGACGTGGGCGTGGTGATGCGTTGGAAAGCTCAACGAACCTGGGGAGAAATATTCTAGAGCAATAGCTCTTTAACCATCAGCTGCACATGGAAAACAAAACCCACGTGCCCTTTTGCTGCTTTAACGGCCTGGGGTAAGCTAACCGTGGATTTCGAGGGTTGAACGCAGGGCTGAACGATGAGCTGAACGCATTTGAGTTTTAATATGCAGCCCAAAGTCTAAATGAAGGGTCATTTGAAAAACACAGCCTGTTGATTAAAACATAAGTGTTAATTATGCCCATCAAATGTCATTTTAACATAAATAAACCGTAATATGATGAAATATAAACAAGATTGGTGTAATAGGTAAATATATGCATACCTGGACTATTTGATGGGTTGAATGACAAGAAAAAAACCTAATATAGCAAAAAATTATAGAAATAACGCCATTTCGAGTAGATTGGATGATAAAAAATAGTGACAAAATGGACACCAATATTCCCCCAAATCGAGGACATGCCAGGTCCCACTGAGCAAAACAGAAATTAGGAAGAAGGTTGAGCTGCGATAGCAGCTGCCTTCGACTCGGATGATGAAGATATAGATTTGGCCTAGAGC
Organism: Larix kaempferi; assembly: GCA_027924585.1. Taxonomy (NCBI): domain Eukaryota; kingdom Viridiplantae; phylum Streptophyta; class Pinopsida; order Pinales; family Pinaceae; genus Larix; species Larix kaempferi. Next base: position 5,170,947 of record BSBM01000895.1, read on the forward strand.
TTCTTGAATTGGTCCTTTAAGGAATTATCCCTCATCCACAGGGCAGTATGGGATGTTGTTTTGGCATTAACCAAACATTCAATGCTTTTTGCTTGTGCATGCAGTGCCTTGTTTTCTTCATGAAGCTCAGAAATTGTTTCCACGTAGCTTTGATTTTCATCTGTTAATCGTGCTATCACTTGGGTCAACTTATCCCATTTCTGCTGACTCAGAATAGGTTGCTCCAAGTTTGTTTGAGGACTTGTCTCTTTTGGAAATGTCTCAATACTAGTGGTTTCCTATTTGGAGCTTTTATCTTTGTTATATGCAGGAGAGCTTTTAGCAGCAGAGGCTTCACTCATTCGAGTAGATGCATTGGCTAGTGTGAGGAGGGTTTATTCAAAGGCATGATCTTCCGATTGGATATTTGAACATGAAGGCTGAATGATAGTCTGAATGACAAACTGATCAACAGACTTGTCACAATTTGTCTCTCTAGGTTCAGTAGGTATTGATGAGAAAAGTGGGGATTCCAAAGCAATCTCAGGAGAAGGTAATGAGTGGTTAGAGTGCATATCATCTAAGGAACTCTCATCAACCCGTATATGTTTAGCGTTTGGTTCTTCTTGGTTATGAAGGTGTTCTCGAGAAGGGGATGATTTGACAGTATATAACTGAGGGTTTATTATCTCAAAAACAAAACAATCCCAAGTTTGACCTTTCTCCTCTAATTGATGAATGATCAGAAGCTTAATAAGACAATGGTGATACAAGCTACCAGAAGGGTTGACAGTATTTTTTCTCACTTGGCTCGACATCTTTTCCAAACTCTTTAGGAAGTAAAATGGGAAATTGAGGGTTTGATTGTTGGCCAAATGAGCTAATAGTCTGACATGACAAGCTTTAAAAACAGTGAACTTGCCTTCCCAGGTGATTAAGTAAATGATAACAGTAAGAGTATCTAAGTACTCTAGCTTGATCCATTCTCTATGGAAAACTTTGGTGCTAGTAATGTATTGAAAATTGGGCTTAAGGGTGAGCTGGTGAGCTTCGCGTGGAAGAAACAAATGCTTGTACCAACGGGCACCTTCCCTTGGGAGCTTCGTAAATAATTCTATTGACTCTTCTGTCACAGAGAAAACAAGATGGACAACCTTGGTTGTCTTGCCATCAAAACCTTTGGAAAATAGTAATGAAATCTCATGGTTGTAGCCATCAAGGCGGTGGAGAAACAGACTCCAACCTACTTGGAAGAATAACTCATGGCATCGTTTAAACTCAGGGATACAAATAAAATCTTGGTAGCAACCATGCTCGTATCGGTTAGGCATTACTGATGGAGGAGGGGGATACAATGAATAAGTGTGGAGGATATAAGCAATTGCAGAGGACGCGGTTTACAGAGAAGAAATGAAGGGAAAACAGAGTGAAGCAAAGGTTCACCCAACCATTAGTGAAATTAAGGTCCGTTTGGATGGCTGGATGGTCATAGGTGAGCATGCTTAAAAAGAGGGATCACACTTGTACTTCGAACATATTGAGTCAAGTGCCAGTATTGAAGTGCGTGAATTCGGTGGATGCATGTTTGGTATAGCGTATTCAACCATGTCCAAAGCTAAGCTTTGGATAGGTTGAACCAAATTCACGTAATAGGGTAGATTATACATGGGATATCATAGCGATTTGATCCAAATGCTAGCAATTCGTGTGATATCTAGGATTACAACATTCATGCAATAATTCGTAATATACAAGATTCATTCATTTAAAAAAGGCGAGATGGGTAAGGGAATAGAGCCAAGTGTGAGATTTGACGTTTGATTGATTCCTGTCATCATTGATTAGTCATAATTTTCAAAATATCTAGCATGCTATTTGATATATATTCAAGCTAAGATTTCATTCAGCAATTTTTATTCAAAACGTTGCTCGACTGCTGCATTCATCACTTCATTTGGATCAGTGTTCAACCCGTCATTCAGTCCTTCATACAGACTTTTCTCTGTGCAAAATTTGCTTACTAATACTTGACTGAAACTGAATTTGCAAAGAAGCTGTTAGTGCACAAAAGATGTTGTAAGCTTTGCTTTTCTGGGTCTTTTAATTTCGTTCCTCTTTTCTTCTTAATTAAATCAATCTTTCTTCTGCTTTCGCATGAACCTGAAAAACACCTATCATTCTATTAGAGATAAATGAAATTTCATAAATATTGAATAAGTAAGAACAGTTCTAACCTTCCCCCCAAACCAAAAATATGGCGTGTCGTCAAGCCATCAAAGAGAAAAATGAGTTAATATTTAAAAAAATTCAATTAAAAGTCTTATAGATAGCTTCTAAAATACAGTGGTAATTTTCATAAGGATGTGAGGCACTTGCAACAATTAATTAATATGAATATGCGAAATAGCAGAAATGAAAGAACTCAGAATCACTATTATATTGATCACATGCCACTTCGAGGGGGCAACCTCCTATGAGCGAGCTCAATACAAATAACTTCACAGTGCCTTCATAGGTCTCAACACACACTTATATACTAATTCTAGGTGCCAACAATATGGGTCGAAACCATGGGCCGTTACAAACTATGGATTAACAATACTACGGGCGACTTACAAAGCATATGCACCAACAACAATAACACAAACTATTGATCAACAAATACTACGGGACGACTTACAAAGCATATGTGTCCAACAACAACATACTAACAAAGTAAAGACATGGGTTCCTAACATCCCCTCCCCCTTAAAAAAAGATTTGTCCTCAAAGCTTTAGATGTGGAAATTGTTGTTGAATATGAAGGAGTGGTTCCCATGTAGCATCCTCTGGTTGCATGCCGTGCCACTGAATTAAGACCTCTGTGATAGAGCGAGAGCGAAGCTGACGCGTGCGCCGATTGAGGATGGCATCTGGCTCCAAAAGGATGGATCCTTCGTTTTCCAGTTCGGGTAAAATCGTTTGGCCGCTGATGTTGGTGCCAAGAAATTTCTTCAGATAAGAGACATGAAAGACTGGATGAATGCGGGAAGAAGGAGGAAGTTCCAATTTATAAGCAACGGACCCAATCCTCTGAAGAATCCGATATGGCCCATAGAAATTTGGAGCGAGCTTATGACGCCCTTTGAGTTTCAAGGAGGATTGTTTGTACGGCAGGAGACGAAGAAAAACCATATCACCCACTTGAAAAGTGCGTTCCGAACGGTGCTGATCAGCTTGTTGCTTCATGCGATTTTTTGCCATGTGAAGATTGTCCCGCAAAATGCGAAGAATCTGATCGCGGTTGCGAAGGACCTTGTCAACTTCCTGAACTAGTGAACTGGTGGGGGTGTATGGAAGAAGAGTTGGAGGTGCCTAACCATAGACTGCTTCATATGGGGTCATTTTAGAGGCAGTATGGTAAGAGGTATTGTACCACCATTCAACAAGAGGGAGCCACTTTTCCCACTGATGTTGTTGTTCCGAGGTGAAGCAACAAAGATAAGTTTCCAAGCATTTATTGACAATTTCAGTTTGACCATCTGTTTGTGGGTGATACCCTGAACTCATCTTCAGGTTGGTGCCAATGTGGCGAAATAGTTCTGTCCAAAAATGACTAGTGAAAAGTCGCATCACGATCCGAGACAATGGAAGAAGGGATGCCATGAAGACGAAAGATCTGGTCCATAAAAATTTGAGTGACGGAGGAGGCTGTATAGGGATGGCTGAGAGCGCAAAAATGACTATATTTGGATAGACGATCAACCACAATGAGAATCACTATCTTTCCGCCATATTTAGGGAGCCCTTCAATGAAATCCATAGAAATATCTGTCCAAATCCGTGTAGGTATGGGCAAGGGTTCGAGCAATCCTGGAAGGAGTGTTGTTTCACCCTTATTGCGTTGACAGTTATCACATTCGGCCACCATCTATTGAATTGTCCTTTTCATGCCCTGCCAAAAGAAGTTACGCCATGCTCATTCATATGTTTTGAGGAACCCAGAGTGCCCGGCCGATGGAGAAGCATGGAGTTCATAGAAGACATCCTGTTGAAGATCTGTGCTCTGGGGAAGCACCAGCCAACCCTTGTATCGCAGAGAAGCACCATCCCAAGAGTAATGTGGGATAGCAGAAGGATTGTTGGTCAAGCGTTGGATGATCTGAGATAAGGAAGAGTCATTGACATAACCCTGTTGAACAGATTGCAACCAATTTGGAACAGGCATAGAAATAGCTGAAAGAGAACCTTGGGCATCAAATGTGAGAGAAAGAGCATCTGCCACAATATTGTCTTTACCCTTCTTGTAAGTGATCTCATAGTCATAACCCATGAGTTTGCTAACCCATTTCTGTTGTGCCGGGGAGGAGACACGCTGGTCCAAGAAATATTTCAGACTCTGGTGATCAGTCTCGATGCAGAAATGATTCCCTAATAGGTATGGACGCCACTTCTGTACTGCATGCAAAATAGCCATCATTTCCTTCTCATAGGTAGAGGCAGCTAAATTCTTACTTGAAAGGGCTTTGCTGGTGAACGCAATGGGGTGTTCATCTTGAAGGAGAACAACACCAAGTCCATTGCCACAAGCATCACTCTCAATAGTGAAGGGCTTGGAAAAATCGGGCATAGCTAGCACAGGTGTAGTACACATAGTTTGTTTTAGTTTGTCAAATGCACACTGAGCATCAGGTGTCCATGTAAAAGAATCTTTCTTCAATAGAGCAGTTAATGGAGCTGCAATCTTCCCATAATCCTTGACAAACTTGCGGTAGTAGCCAGTCAACCCCAAAAAACCACGAAGGCTCTTGAGTGTCTGAGGATGTGGCCAATTGGTCATGGCCTCGATTTTGGCAGGATCCACACGAACCCTTTGTGCTGAGATAATGTGCCCGAGATACTCAACTTCCTTTTGTCCAAAAACACATTTAGACTGCTTGGCATGGAGATGATGGTCAAAGAAAAGTTGCATGACAAGATCCAGATGCTGGAGATGTTCATCCCATGTTTTACTGTAGATGAGGATATCATCAAAGAATACCAGAATGAATTTCCGCAACTAGGGTCGAAATATTTTATTCATTAAGGCCTGGAATGTGGAAGGAGCATTAGTGAGGCCAAATGGCATGACCAAAAACTCATAATGGCTATCATGTGTGCGGAAAGCTGTTTTAGGAATATCATCCTCATGAACCCAAATTTGATGATACCCATAACGAAGATCCAACTTGGAGAAAAAGTGAGCCCCATGAAGCTCATCAAGAAGCTCATCAACAACAGGAATTGGAAAGTTATCCTTGATGGTGAGGTGATTAAGTGCTCGGAAGTCAATGCAGAGGTGCCATGACCCATATTTTTTGCGGACAAGAATAATTGGAGAAGAAAAGGAACTAGTGCTTGGGCGAATAATACCTTGCTTCAATAAGTCCCGAACGAGCATTTCAATCTCCGTTTTTTGGTGAAATGGGTAGCGATAGGGCCTGATGTTGGGAGGAACGCTGCCAGGAAGGAGCTGAATACAATGGTCTTCTGGCCTGGAAGGTGGTAATCCCACTGGTTCAGCAAAGACACCTGTATATCGATCCAGAATTTGTTGTAGATCCAAAGGAGTAGTGGAGACCGCTGATGGTTGCATCTGGATGGAATGGATCTGAGCGATGACACCATGTGAACTCTTCTTGAGGATTTTTTCCATGCGATGTGAACTGATGATGCTGAGAGAACCTGGTTGTAATCCTATCAATGTGTGTTTGTGTCCATTGAGGGAAAACTGCATCGAAAGTTCGGCAAAATCCCATAAGATAGGGCCGAGTGTGCGTAGCCATTGAGCGCCCAAAACCACATCACATCCGCCTAAGGGAAAGGAAAACATGTCAGAGCGCAAGGTATAATCTCCCATAGTGATACGCACATTTCGACACTTCCCTTTGCAAGGTAAGGTTCCCCCATTGGCAATCATGACTTCAAAGTTGGAGCAAGGATGGATAAAACAATTAGCTTGTTTGGCGATCCGAGGGTCAATGAAATTATGAGTGCTACCAGAATCAATGAGGATTGTAAGAGGAAGCTTCTTGAAGTAACCCTTGACCCGCATTGTTTGGGGGGTGGTGATTCCAGCTAAAGCATGGAGAGATATCTCTGGCTGGTCATCCTGAGACGGAGGGTCAATAGGCGGTTCCTGAATGTCGACCGGAGCATCCAGTGTTTCTGGATCTTCGTCACCCATTTCAGAGGCAGGCGGAGACTCCACATCCAGGAGATAGAGCTTTTGCTGAACACATCTATGTCCCCAGTTTGGCGAAGTTTAGTGAGGGCTCCTGTGAAGTCATCAAAAGCACTAGGACCAAATCGTTGCAAAAGGAGCTGGCAAAAGTCTGGCCAGTTGGGCTCTGGATGAGCCTTGATGTACCAGCGGTACCATTGAAGAGCTTCCTGTTCCAAATGAAAGGATGCCAGCGGAACTTTGTTGACATCAAAAGTATTATGCAGGCTGAAATATTGTTCTGCACGATAGATCCATCCAGTTGGATCGGTACCATTGAAGAGAGGAAAATCAAGCTTCGGACCACGGAAATTGATGGAAGCAGAGAACCCATTGTCTACTGAAGACTCGGACTGCCGTTTGTTGTTCATAGCTGAATGTTCAAGATGGAGACCGAGAAATTTTTCATCTAGATCCTCGAGTTTGGCTTGGATGGCTGCAAGGGATTCCTCCATGGTTTTTTCTCCTGCACGGGTGACAACCATAACGAGGATTTTATTTTATTTTATTTTATTTTATTTTTTTTCTGACTGGGTAGGAAAACAAAAACAGGAACTATTTCAGTAAGGAAAAATTTGGATTTGGGAAAAAATCAGAAGGGTAATTGGGGTTTGACTAGGTTTTGGACACTGTTGGATAGATAGGGAAGCAAAAATGAGGATTTCAGAAGTGGGGTGAAAGAATGGGAAAATTTGGCAAAGGGAAACAAAGAAGCAGAATTCAGAAAGGAACTCTGTGGTAAAATTTGAAGGTGATTGGGTGAAATCTGAGGAAGTTATGACAAACCCTAAAAATAGACAAATGTGGGATTCCAGGCTTTGGGAAGGGGAATTGGGGATAGGGTCCTCAGGACTGAAATATGCAGAATTGGATGACAGGGGTTCCCCGAAAATTTCAAGGGAAACAGAGTGAAAACAAGGGAGATATGGAGAAAAAACTAAATTTTATTTGAAACGGCGCAGCAGTGATCGACAATAGTTCAGCTGAAAGTAGATATGGACCCCAGGTATGTGCAGCTTCCTAACAGTTCAGGGGTTTCACTCGGCCACCAATGCGGTCTGACGGCTTGTGTATTGGGGCAATACCCCTCACTCCACGGCTCAGGTAAAACTGATAACCGCTTTGCCACAAACGACAGCTCTTGGTTTACCTCACGGGTGGGAACTAGTCAATCAGGTAGGGGTCGTTTCCCTTTTCACTGGCAGGTCCTCTCAATGGGCCAGCTACTTCGGGGTTCCTGTGGTACTCCCCACAATGAGTTTTAGGGCTTATGCCCAAGTACTTCCCACAATTAAGCGGATAGGGATTATTCCCAAATCCGAACCTACAACAGATGCGAAAAGAATTTGGCAGAAATTTCACCCAGCGAGCCCAAGAAAGTGCTCTGATACCAGATGTGAGGCACCTGCAACAATTAATTAATATGAATATGCGAAATAGCAGAAATGACAGAACTCAGAATCACTGTTATATTGATCACAGGCCACTTCGAGGGGGCAACCTCCTATGAGCAAGCTCAATACAAATAACTTCACGGTGCCTTCATAGGTCTCAACACACACTTATATACTAATTCTAGGCGCCAATACTATGGGTCGAAACCATGGGCCGTTACAAAATATGGATTAACAATACTACGGGCGACTTACAAAGCATATGCGCCAACAACAATAACACAAACTATTGATCAACAAATACTACGGGACGACTTACAAAGCATATGCGTCCAACAACAACATACTAACAAAGTAAAGACATGGGTTCCTAACAAAGGAAATAAAATATTAACTAATAGATGTAGAAGATTCAGATATGTACATTTGTCAAAAAGAATACAACACTGCTTAAAAGACCATATGAAGGATAATAGTATAAAAGATGCAAAAGATGCCATAGGAAAACTAGTCATCCATAACTCATTGTAAAGATATCTTGTCATCCAAAGGATATAGATAAGGTTCACCATAAAGTTTGTGAGATCTACTATAATTATGGGTCCCATTTCTAGGATAGTCATATCCTAGGTATGTGTTTGAATTAGATGACAGGGTTGAAGTTCAACTTACAACCATTATCTAAAGACAGTATAAATAATCGGCCTAAACATGTGTTTACATACTCAACTTTTTATGAGCTATACGAATAGCAATCCATTAACCAAACCTCTTTTACCCGATATTGACCCACTGCCAGCAGGCCTGTTCAGTACCCCGATGGGTTTATCTTGGTACCATGCAAGCATAGCCTCGCTACCAGCAAGCCTGTTCAGTACCCCGATCGGTTTACTTGCATTTACCGAGCTTCCTTGTTTAAGATTTTACTTAGCATGGACCCGCTGCCAGCGAGCCTGTTCAGTACCCCAATGGGTTTACTTCATATAATGATATATATATATATATATATATATATTGTAAGGAAGCTAGTTGGCACTAGAGTGTGCTAAGCTTGTTAAACACATAATTCAAAATTTAACACAAACCTTATGAGTAACTTTATTTATAATGGCCTAAATTACAGATCATGTCAAGAGATAATAACCTAAAGTTGTTCTTTAGACTTCATAGTCTATCTTCTTCATAAAAGGTCAGTAATGTTTCCCACAAAATAGAAAATATCACCTACTTTAGGCTACCTTTTAAAGGTGCTTTTAGAGACAAGTTTTAATGAGTCTAGGATGAACTAGTAGTCCATAGGTGTAAGATAGAGTTCTGTAAAGATCATAATAATTGAAGTAGGTCTTTTAAACAACTGTTCTAATGATAAATCAGAAATGTGCATGTCTGAATCAAATACTGTATACAAAATCATAAAAGAAAGTGGTTTAAAGAGTAATGTAAAGAATGTTAGCTCCTTTTTTTTTTCCAACCATAACTTGAAAAGAGAAGGGAAAAGTAAAATTTTCTTTTAGAGCACTTCCCTTTTAGATAGCATTGCATGAGTTGATCATAAGGACAAGTTTCTTGTAATTAAGATGCAAAACCACTTATTATATGATTGACTTTAATTCAAAAAAAAGGCATATGTATACATAAATTGATGTAAAATATAGAAATTAACGGAAGAAAAGGAGTCTTCCTGTTTTGATTGACAACTTTTTATGAACTAATCATAATAATTTTCCTTGTAAAAATTCAATCAATAGTTAGAAATGACTCTTTTTATTGAAAACAAAAACATATTTACATATATACAAAGGAAGATAAATCAAAATGATTCAAGGACTAGGAGGAGGAGGAATGACTTCCTCTTCTACCAGCTCCATTTCCTCCTGTTGTAAGGCATTCTGTACAAAATCTTGTTTAGATATTGGTTGATGGTAAAGTCTAAGTCTATGTCCATTCACAACAAAGGAAATTTGTGAATCATCAATTGTTTTAATTTTAACGGATCCATTATCAAAGGCTGTAACAATTTCATATGGACCCATCCAACGAGTAGTTAATTTACCTTTAAAGTTTTTGTATCTGGAATCAAAAAGTAGTGCCCAGTCTCTAGTTTTGAATTTTTTTTGTTTAATGTATCTATCATGCCACTTTTTATGTTGGTTTTGTATTAAGATTGTGCGGGATTCATAGCCAGTATACTAAGTAGGAATTTTTCCAGTTTAAGTAGATCCACCAGACCCATTTGACCTTTGACCACACCAATTTACTACCCAATGAAAGCATCATATGTTGAGACATCGAGCTAATGAATTCCAAGGAGTCCATCCTTAAGGCAGTAGAAGAGGCTCCTTAATGCAAGAAGGCTAGAAATTAAATAGTATTAAGATTGTGCGTTGAATAGCGTCTTGCCTAATCTCATCTAATTCATTTATCTGCAGGATTCGTTGACTCTGTGCTTCTTCTAAGTTCATCCCTAATTGTGCAACCATACGAAAGGTTTTGACTTGGAATTCAATGGGTAAAAGAACTTGTTTACCATAAACGAGTTCATAAGGTGTGTGGCCAGTGGTGTTCCTCCAAGTTATTCTATAGGTCCATAAGGCTTTTGGGAGCCTATCTGCCTAGTCCTTATGGTGTAACTGGATAGTCTTAGTCAGGATATCTTCTAATACTTTGTTGGTGGATTCTACCTGACCATTGGCCTATGGGTGGTATGGTGAATATTTACAATGTCTAATACCATACTTGTCAGTAAGCTCTTACATTAATTTGGAGGTAAACTAAGATCCTTGATCGGTTACAATTTCCCTAGGTACACCGAATCGGGTAAATATTTCTTCATAAATGAATTGTACCACATATTTCTCTATGGCTCGGAATAAATCTTTGGCCTCTACCCATTTGGTGACATAATCTTTACAGACTAGGATGTACTTCTTCTTGAGAGAAATAGGGGAAATTGGCCCAACAAAATCTAGAGCCCATTTTTCAAATGGCTCAATCATGACATGGGGTTGCAAAAGCATCTCATCAGATGGTGTAGGTCTACCCATTATTTGACAACTGTCACATCCCTTGACGTCTTTGGAAGCATCTTTGAAGATGCTTAGCCAATAATACCCATAGTGCAACACTTTGTATGTTGTTCTCTTATTAGAAAAATTCCCACCGCAAGGTCCACCATGACATGCATGTAGGATCTCTGCCATTTCATCCTCTCGTACACATCGCCTAATGATGAGATCAGGACCAGTATGAAAGAGGTCGTTATCCACCCAAGAATAATTGAAACGTTGAGCTATGATCCTACGTTTCTCAGGTGGGGAGAGGTGTCTAGGTAGTTTTCCAGTGGCTAAATAATTGGCTATGTCTGCAAACCATGGGGTTTGAACAGATACAATGAACAAATGTTCATATGGCAAGCTATCATCGACACGGCTGGCATTATCGTCAATTTGAATTCGAGAGAGAAAGTCAGCTACTACATTCTCGACCAGGATGATCAACAATGGTGATGTTAAATTCTTGTAACAAAAGAAGGCACCGAGTCACTCTCCCATTGGTGATGGGTTTATTCATTAAAAACCTGATGGCAGAGTCGTCATTGTGTATTAAAATTTCATATCTTGTAATATAATGACGAAATTTGTTAATAGAGTAGACAACTGCAAGAAACTCTTTTTTAGTAACAGTGTATTTTGATTCTGTAGGAGTCAAAGTTTTACTAGCAAAATAGATGGCATATGACTTTTGTCCCTCTTTTTCACCTAAAACTACCCGTATGGCTATGTCGTAAGCATCAGTGGATATATGGAAAGGAAGGGACCAATCTGGGCCCCTAAGTATGGGTGCCACTGATAGCTTTGCCTTCAGAGTTTTGAAGGCTTGTTGACATGGTTCTGTCCATTGAAATTCTGTGTCTTTCATAAGTAGTTTGAACATCGGTGCGGCTATTTTAGTAAAATTTTCAATGAAACATCTATAATAGCCGGCACGGCCAAGAAATATTTTTACCTCCTTCAGTGTTTTCAGAGGAGGAAGATTAACAATTATCTCTATCTTTGCAAGATCCACCTTGATACCTTGAAGAGAGACATAATGTCCCAAAACTATGCCCTCAGTCAGCAACATCTTACATTTTTCATGACTGAGAGCTAAATTCATTTCTTGGCACCGAATAAGAACCGTTTTGAGGTTATCAAGGGATTATTGGAAAGTATTACCATAAACTGTAAAATCATCCATATAAACTTCTACACAATTATGTATGAGATCAACAAAGATTCCTAGAACTGCACATTGCAAAGTAGCTGGTGCATTACATAGGCCAAATGGTAGCACTCTATAGGCATATGTCCCCCAAGAGAAAGTGAAGGTTGTCTTGTCTTGATCCTCAGGTGCTATCAATATTTGATTGTATCCACTATACCCATCAAGGAATGAGAATTATTTTTTTCCAGATAAGGTGTCTAACACCTGATCAGTGAAAGGAAAAGGGAAGTAGTCATTAAGAGTGGCTTTGTTCAATTATCAAAATTACACACAGATCTACCATTTCCCTGTGACTTTCTTTGGAACTACTACCACAGGAGAAACCCATTTACTATTGGAAATTGGGTAAATGAATCCAACATTAAGGATTTTTTGTAGTTCATCTTTTACTATGTCTCTTAGTGCTGGGTTCATTCTTCTCTGGGGCTTCCTAACAGGAGGTATGTTTGGATCTGTATAAATGTGATGGATATAGGTGTCCGCATGTATACCTTTCATATCCGTATACTCCCATGCAAATGCTCCAGTTTGACCTTTGAGAACTTTTAGTAGTTATTTTTGTTGATCCTCATCTAAACCTGCATTTATTTGCAAAAATTTGTTGGAATTAACCTCACATGGTATGGTATAAGATCCTAAATGTTCTTCGACTGCGAAGACACAAGGTGTACTCATGAATGTTGAGAAACTCATATTTTCTTCGAATTCATCTCCAAAGATATGGTCAAATTGAGAAAAAGATTGAGAAAAGTCTATACAAGTTATCGAAGAGATGAATTGGTTCAGCACATTCTCGGTGTTGTGTTCTTGAAGTGCCCAGGAGAAATCACTAACAAGGGAAATTTCTTCCAAGTTCTCATCACGGAAAGGACAATCTAACCAAAATAGGTTTTCAGCTATTGGCTAAGTTGGTGGGTACAAAGCTAGTTTTCTTGTAGAGAACCCATGAGAGATAACAATCTCTCCATCCCTACATCCTATAAATGCATTAGCAGTAGCCAACCAAGGTCTTCCCAGAATAATGGGATGACCTTTGGAAGGGTCTTTTGATTCAATGACCATGAATTCTACAGGATATTCCCATGAAGCTACTGATACAGTGATATCATCTAAGACCTCGACAGGCTGCACCATTGTGCGATCTGCTAGTTCTAGCATTGTTGGGTAAGGGCGGAGGAATTGTCCTAGATTGAGATTTCCTACAATTGTGGTAGTCATCAAATTGATAGAAGCTCCTAGATCAGTAAGTGTATTTCCTATGGTGGTGTTATTAATGATAACAGTCACCACAAGATTCCCTGGGTTGGAATATTTTGAAATTCTAGGTTGGTTTACTATACAATCTGATATGTCTCCTACTACATGAATCGTCGGAGGGTCTTTTTGTTTTCTCCTTTGTCTCTTAATACAGAGTTCCTTTATTACCTTACTATAGATTGGTATATCCTCAATGGCTTGTAACAAAGGGATCTTAATGCAGATACTTTTCAGTTCATTAATGATGTCGTACTTTGGATAAGTTACAAGTTTTTCTAATACTAGATGCTCCGGATATGGGGGTGATTTTTCTCCTAAAATTATTTCTTTACGTTGATGGTTGTGTGCTAAAGGTTTAGGAACAACCACATATTCAAGAATGGTATTGTTCAAAACTTCATCAGGTATGTCTTCTTCATTCTCTTCTTGAATAACGACTGATGACTTGGGCTTACCTTGCAAAACTCTTCCAGACTGCAGTTGTATCTCATGTATTGGTGCGTTTGAAATGACATATGATGGAAGAAGTAACAAACCAATGTTATTAAGAGCTTGGGTTGGTTTATTGTTAGGATTCAGTGTCAGTTGTGGAGGTAATATTATGGGTCTTGGAGGATTCATGTTCTGGAAATGGTGAGGTTGATTTGGGAGAGGGGGTAGTGAAGGAGGTACAAATCCAGGTGAAAGTTGTTGAATATTAGGTGGGTATGGATAGTTAGGAATGGGAGGAGGTGTTTGAGCATAAGTTTGTCCTCTCCATCCATGTGGCCATTGCTGTTGTTGAGCATTCTAAGGAGGGTAATGCGTTGGCCAATTCTACCAACCTAAAGTATTCCATTCTTGAGGAGATTGAAAAGAATAGTAATAAGGTGGAATTTGCGATGAATATTGATACAATGGTTGGTCCCTAGGTTTGCAAGGCATCCTAGGTATTTCACCAAAATTTCCACTCTTGTATACATCTTGCAATCCATGTAATGATGGACAATTATCTGTTGGATGTTTTTCTGTACATAGGTGACAGACTGAAACATTATTTAATGGACATTCTTGTTGAGGATGTTTAGTTCTACACCTGGGACATAAAACACTCATTGTTGCATGGTCTTCATCCTGTCTCTTTTTAGCTTGTAGTGCATCTAATTGAGAACCCATGGCTCCTAAAATGTCTGTTTTGAAAATTTCCAATAGATTTCCCAATTCTTCCCTTGTAACTTCACTAGGACTGAATGTGTTTCCTTTGGGGTTCCTAGCATAAGATTCTCGAAAGTGTCTTCCACCTTTCCCTTTGCTCCTAGAGTAATTCCTACATAGTTCACAAATCTCTATAAAAGACTTATGAGAAATGTCTCCTGCTGCCATGAGATTAAGGTTATCTACGAATTCGTCTAAGATTCCTTTGAGGAAGAGTGTTCTTACTGCATATTCTCGAAGATCACTATATTTGGATTTGTGTAACACATAGTTAAATCTCTCGAGATAGTCTTCTAGGCTCTTGTCTTCAAGTTGTTGAATTTAAAAAATATCATTGCGAGAGTCCTTGGGTCTACAATAATCCTGATATTTCCGAAGAAATGCAGTCTTCATGTCTTCCCAAGTTCTAATACTAGACTCTCCTAATCCCATGAACCATCGAAGAGAAGAATCTTTTAATGTGGTGGGAAAGAGTTTTAGATTTTGGCCATCTTGTAGGTAATTATAACTCCTACACAAAATGTCAAAATCAAATAAGAATGTGTTCGGATCCTCACTGCTCTTCCCATAGAAGGTTGGTAGTGAGGAGGGAGGGATATTCTTCATAGTAACATCTTGTGCAGTGTCTAAGATAGGGAAACCAAAGTTACCTTCAATTCTAACTTCTCTATCTTCTTCATCTCGTCGAACCCGATCTTCATTTTCATCCCCCATGAAGATTTGATTTCCAAAGAGAGAATATCTAGGTGGTTCTTTTCTTGGTGAATATGGGATATCCCAACGTTCTATTTCAGGAAGGGTATTCTTCTTTTTAGGAGGAGAACTATTAGCTACGTGGGAACCCATTTTGGGGGGTTCTACTGTGGTTGTCTCAATTTCTGAGATAACTATGTTTCCAGCATTCCCCAAAAGAGCATCTACTTGTGCAGGATTACTAAAGTCTACTAAGTCTAGACCACCTACTACTGAGAAAGTAGTGCCTGCAATTTTTTGGACAAATGGAGAGTTAAGAGGTTTTGAAGTCTTATCTTTGTGAATTTCTCTATGTTCTATTTGTATATGAGCATGAGGTTCTTCTAGTGGAATTTCTTGATGAACAGACTGTTCTAGTGTCCCTATGATTTCCCCTAAAATGTTTCCGGAAAAGGTTTCTTTAGCCTTCCAAGTAGGACTATCCCCTTTAGGTGTCTTCCGATACCTTTTTGTTGAGTTAGTAGTTGGGGTGGCACGCCCTCCATATAGGTTAGTAGGAGTTTTAGTGGGAATTTTTGTAAGAGAATTAGTTTTAATAAATCTACCTTGCGAATATCTAGACCTATTCATGAAAACAAATTATAATTGAAATCAACTCTAATTGCATAATTACTATTGCTGGGTTTTGGGGATACCTGTTATAACAGATGTGCAGGTTCTTACCTCTCATCTTACCACTCACCCGCCACCAACCTAATCTAAGTTTTAAAGAAAAGAACTTAATTTTAAAAGGGAGTTCAACTTATTTATGACTGAATTCTACGTATTTATCTACAACTCCCCGGCAATGGCACCAAAATGTTGGGTGTGTGAGCTATCTCAAATAAAACACCTAATATTTAATTATCGACCGGGGTTTGTAATCTTAGAGTTGAGGCAAAATATATGATAAGATAGAATGGTACCAAATTTCTCTGGCTTGTCAGACCTTCAAAATATTTAATAAAGAAAAAATCGAAAGATCTTTCAAAATGAAAAAAACTGACTCAAACTTCATAGAAACAATAAGAGAACTAACTCAAATCTATTTAAAAAACAAACTAGAACAATATCAAATCATACTACTCTACTGTATATTTTAAATAAAGGAAAGAGATAGAAACAAACACTAAAAGCAACTACTTTTGAATAATGAGAAACTACTGAATTTAAAGTTCCAAATTTCAATTATGAGCAAAATTAGAACTACAAATATGGAATGATCAACTAATCTAGGAAACTAATAGATAACCAAATGATAATTGCTAGGGAGAACTTGTAAATGTAAATAATCCTAAAACTGAACTCCCTAATTTCAGATTCTGTGTTGGAGAACAACTGTAAATAGATTATCTATGAGATAATTGGATTCGATGGTAAACTATATAAACAGAAACTATACTAAGTAAATTACAAGCTAATTAGCCATTCAACAACTAATTCAGAAAAACATCTATTCCCATGTAACAGCAACTAGAGTGAATGTATCATAATGACTTTCAAATGTAATAACAAAACAAAATGGAAGTAAATCTAATCTAACTTCAATAAAGAGATGTAAACTACAAAGAGACCAATTACAATTAACTTTAAACATTCTGATCTATTTACTATCCATGAGCAAAATAATATAAGACTAATGAAAACTAGAAGGAAGTAGAAAACTTAATAAAGATATTCTCTTCTAAACTTGATTTGGAAGCAAGTAGAAAACTTGATAAAGATGCTTATTTTTGATCCAAATCTCAAATCATGAATGTCTTCATCAATTGCATGAATGGAAATTAATTCTTATGATTAACAAATTAAAACTACTTAAAGAATGAAATTGTTAACTATGATTTAGAAATAAACTATCTAGGAACAAACTGATAAATTCTGAAACAGTAACTAATTATCAAATTTGCTACAAAAACTTAACTTTGGAAGAGGATTAGAAGAAGGTGAAGGGAGATTAAATGAAAGGAGGAAATAACGAGAGAACTTAATTAAAAACTCTATGTAACATAAA
Organism: Larix kaempferi; assembly: GCA_027924585.1. Lineage (NCBI taxonomy): Eukaryota > Viridiplantae > Streptophyta > Pinopsida > Pinales > Pinaceae > Larix > Larix kaempferi. The sequence continues at coordinate 5,188,018 of BSBM01000895.1, forward strand.
ACCAGATCTAGATTACACCTAAAATTGTAAATTAGAAGCAAGAAGAATTATATCTAATAGGCAGAAAAAAACTAGATTCTAATAAACCATAAAACTAGTGCAGAAAGGGTAAAGGTCCGAATGACGATCCAAATGCCAGTTCGAATGACAGTCCGAATGCCAGTCCGAATGAGGAAAAACAAACTAAAATAAGGGAAAAGAACAGTTTTGATGATCTTAACGTCAGCTGGCGAATGCAAATGAACCTACAATTCAAAAAAATCAGTTAGAAGACTTGTTGAGAAGCTATGTTAACAGAAAGCAACCTATTATAATCATTGTCTAAAGGACATACACTATTTCTATGATATGATTGAGATGAAAGAAAAGAGTTAACCTACAACTACAAGAAGAAAACTAACATAGAGGAAGAAGTTGAGGGAACTAATACTAACTAAGGAAGAATTCCAAAGCAATATCTAACTATAGATGATGGAAGAAAGAAAGGATGAAAGCAAACTACAAATTATTATGCTTGGTCGACCATTTACTAATCTTGTAAACACAAACTAAGTTAGCAGCATAACATAAATTACAGAGGGGAAAGAAATATCATATACAAAGAAGCAAAAACTGATTACAAACACAGAAAAACAAACTAACTATTTGCAGGAAAGAAAATGCAGAAAACAAATACAAAACCTTCAGTTGATGAGAGTCCCTTCCCAGCAATTAGAGATGGAAAACAGGATTGATTTAGCTACTTAGAATATCAACAAACTAGAACTTACATTAACTTGAGAGAATTACAAAGTATCTGCTATCTGCTATAGACTAGAAACTCAGATTCTAACTTAATACTAACTCTATTTTTGTCTACAAGCATCTATTTATATATTTTACAATGGATGAGAGGGTCGACAGAGTCAACCTATCTAATAACAGAGGCGTTTATGAATATCTAGCTGCTTTGAATGATACGTGACAACGTAGAGAGCATCTTCTAGGTTGAACGGGGTCGATTCCTTCACGAGGTAGCTACAACATCAATATTCTCTTGATGTGAGTAGAGAGGTAGCATGCTATTGAACTGAGCGAATTGAAGAGAGGCTACTGAAGAACCATCGTGGCAAGGCGTTGTGCTAGCAGGCTGAATGTGTGCAACCTAGAATCCTTCCAGAACGATGGCGTGCGAGTGCGTGAGCAGGCGTGAGTGATTCCTGGCCAACGAGCAAGAGAATCGGCATTTGGAGTATTGACGTGAGTGTGGTGATGCATTGGCAAGCTCAGCGAACTTGGGGACGAATCTTCTAGAGCAATAGCTCTTTAACCATCAACTCCACATGGAAAACAGAACCCACGTGCCCTTTTACCGCTTTAACAGCTTGAGGTAAGCTAACTGTGGATTTCAGGAGTTGAACGTGGGGCTGAATGATGAGCTGAACAAATTTGAGTTTTAATATGCATCCCAAAGTCTGAACGAAGGGTCATTTGAAAAACGCAGTTTGTCAATTAAAACATAAGTGTTAATTATGCCCATCAAATGTCATTTTAACATAAATAAACCATAATATGACAAAATATAAACAAGATTGGTGTAATAGGTAAATATATGCATACCTGGACTGTTTGATGGGCTGAATGGCAAGAAAAAAACCTAATATAGCGTTAACAGTGCACTCTTGAATGGAGCTTCACATATCAATTCATGTGTTCAAATGCAACTTTGCATTAATTACACTAATCCTCTCATTTTCTGTAGGAGAATGCATGTGGGCTACTCTACAATGAAGGTGTGCATTGTCTCTTCTAGATGGAAATTCTTCACAGGGGCTGATGTGAGTATATATATTGTTATGGGTTCATGAGATATTTTTACCATGCACATGTAGGTTCTGGCATCGCCTTCAATTTTATTTATCGACTTGATGTTAGTTTTTCAGAAATTACTTCAATCTAATCTAGGATCTTAACTGAGAGAGCAACATGTACAGCATATCTACAGGATATCAATCATGGACACAATAATTAAAGCACACAAGAGACACAAATTTTACTTGGGGAAAACCATAATGGTGAAAAACCCCAATAACTTCCTTAGAGATAGATAGAGCAATGATACAACCCAAGCATAAGAGATAGACATATCCTAGCAGCAGCTTCTCCTCCTCCACAAGTGCTCCACTGTACTGAGAGTGTGAGAGAGAATAGAATGATAAAATAGAGTGCCTCCCGCACTCTATTTATACTTGACTTGACTTGCCTAATAACCTTTACTAGGTCGAAATTAACATAACCACATAACATAATGCTGACTGGGTCGACAGCCAATAGGGTGGTCTAATAACCCTTCAACCCACATGACTTATACAGGGCCGACCCCAACAAGGTGGTCTAATAACTCATCAAGAATAAGTTATGACACTTACAATATAAATGATGACACTTCCGTATAGAGGAATAATAACATCTCTATAGGAATACAAAAACTTCCCTATAGAGGAATAATACCATCTCTATAGGAGTACATTATAGATATATGAAATACATTTCGAAGTTACATATACATCAACACTCCCTCCTAACTAGGAAGGTCTTTCTCGACACAGGTCTTCTAGCACAAGTCTTCTGCTTCGGATCATCGTCATTGGATAATCGTCATCATCACTGCTGCTGCTACCTCAAACAATCTCTGAATCTACTTGTCATAGGAAGTTCTACAGAGCCAGTCCTTTTTCATACTGGACGTAGGCCCACCACCTGCAGGTCTTCATCATCACTGGCCATATTGTGGAATCCTCAGGACTTATTACATGCGTCACAAAACCTTAAAAGAGTCTCTTGACTAGCAAGAACCCTAAAGAGCATCTGAGGCCCTTTTCATCCTGTCCAGATCTCCAGGACTTATTACATGTGACTGTCACAAAACCTTAAAAGAGTGTCCTAGGAATGTTTATGTGCATAGCACGACCGACAAGAACTCTAAAGAGCATGCTAGGAACATTTACGTGCCTAAGCACGATCGACAAGATCTCCAGGAGTGATTACATGTGACCTCTGCTACAAACCCTCGGAAGAGCATCCCAGGACTTATTACGGGCACACAGCCCAACCTATCAGATCTCCAAGGTCTTACATGTGGCTCACTATCACAAACCCTCGAAAGAGCATCCCAAGACTTATTACGGGCACACAGCCCAACCTATCGGATCTCCCAGGTCTTACATGTGATACACAGTGCCAGTCCTTTTTCATATAGGATGTGACCTAGAACAAATCTAGGCTTTCCTTTGCACAACCTGTCCATGGCCATAGAGTATCAACCTGATACTCACCATACATCATCCTGATGTACACATGACCATCCTGATCATCATCACTACATCGTCCTAATGCAAGTCATCTGGAGCAACATCCTGAAGCTCATCATCCATGATCATCCTGATCATACAATGCATCTACCTGATGCATACCAAGTATCTACCTACTACAAATCACCATACATGATCCACCTGATAATACAATGTATCCACCTGATACATACATAGATACATGATCCACACAATGTATGCACCTGATATATATCAACATACATGATCTACCTGATCATACACAGTATCCACCTGATACATATACAGATACATGGTCCAAGCATCCAACATGATGCATATACAAATACATATAAATGATCCAATTGATCATATCCAGCATCCAACATGATGCTTACATACATATATATATAAATGATCCAACTGATCATATCCAGCATCCAACATGATGCATATACATATAAGTGATCCAACTGGTCATATCCAACATCATCCTGATGCATATACAGAGCATTAACTGGAGCATCGTCCTGATGCTCATCATCCAGCGCTTACATCCACAGCCATGTGAAGGATCCCCCTTCCACCATGCTAGGAATGGCTACAACAAATGTTTCCATCACTTCTTCCTCGAAGTGTCATCGATCTGAAGAACACCAAGCCTCTCTTTGAAGTACTCGAACTTCACTCTGGCTAGTGGCTTTGTCAATACATCTGTAATTTGCTCATCTGTCACAACATACAGGAGATTCACTGCTCCTCTCTACACCATATCCTAGATATAGTGATATTTGATCTCTATGTGTTTCGACCTGTCATGGAACACCAAGTTCTTAGATAGCTTCACACAACTTTGGTTGTCACAAAATATACCAGTAGCTTCCAGCGGTAGATCAAATAACTCAGACAGTAGCTTCCAAAGCCATACTACCTCACAACTAGCCGAACAGGCTGCAACATACTCTGCTTCGGCTGTACTCAGTGATACACATGAATGCTTCGTGCTAAACCAAGAGATCACACCTGATCCCATACTGAAGCAGCACCCAGAAGTGCTCTTCCTGTCTACAACATTGCCTGCCCAATCTGAATCAACATAACCCTGTAGGTTAAACTTTTGATTCAAATCATACTTGAGCCCATAATATTGTACCCTTTAGGTACCTCAGAATATGATTTACAACAATCAGGTGAACACTCCTCGGATCCGTCAGGAACTGGCTCAATGTGTTCACCACAAAGCAAATATATGGTCTCATGTTCATCAGGTACATCAAGGACCCAATCATCTGATGATACATAGTGATATCAACCAGCTCAGATGAAGCATCACACAGAGGCTTCAGGTTTGATGCCATAGGTGTGGCCATGGCCTTGCATTCCATCATCCCGAACCTCTTCAGGATCTCTACTGCATACTTCCCTTGTCCAAGGAATATTCCATCTGCACTCTACCACACCTCCATAAGTAGAAAATAGTGCATCATCCACAAGTTCTTCATCTCAAACTTGGAAGCAAGCTTCCGCTAGTGTCGGCAATCAATCTATCTTCACCTGTAATAAACAGGTCCTCCATATACAAAAGTAGTATCACTGGATTTCCTTCCTCAACCTTGTAATAAAGGTTTGAATCCGCTTTACTCTTGGTAAAGCCCAAACTAGATAGAAAGCTGTCTATCCTACCATACCAAGTTCTGCACATACATGACTCCCTGTCATGTGTCTCAGAACCAAGTGGCTGCTCCACATGCACTTCTTCTTCAACTACACCATTTAAGAAAGCTGTCTTGAAATCCATATGGTGTATCTTCCATTTCATCACTGCAGCCAGAGCAAGCATGGATCTAATGGAAGTGTATCTGGCTATAGGAGCAAAAGTCTCTATGCTACCACCTACAGCATGCTTGATCTTGTAGATCCTCTTGGAAGTCACTACATACTCCCCTTCAGGTCTTGGGACTGCATCCCAAACATCTTCATGATCGAATGGTACTCCTCGATCATGACATTCTTCCTAGATCCTGGGAACTTCAATATCTTCAATATTTTCAATAGATAACTTTGTTGTTGAACAAATGTTGTAGTCCTTCTTTTGTAGGTGATGGTATAGAATCTTTCCTACAAAAAAAGTTAAATTGCATGATTAGAAAACATCTCATAGTTTTCAAAACAAATTCTTACACATAAAGAAATATGTCATACAGTCATGCAATTATCTTAGCCAATGCTTCAATACAACATTTATCCATATCCCATAACTTTCTAGATTCCTTCCAATCTCTACTAGAACATTGTTAAGAGTGTGTACAACTCCCAACATGTCAACAAAGAGGTTTCATTCTAGATAAGTAGCAATGGAATGTTGTACAGTGCCATAGGCCACTTACCCATGTATATTAGTAGTATACTGTTCATCAATGCAACTATTCTAATATGCATAATACACAACCTAATTCTAGGAACATGAGTATATACATTATTGAACAATATTATTTAAACAATAAAATATGCAAGGAATGATAATTCAAATACTTATCTTTGTTTGTTTGTTGGGTTGACTTCCTCTCAGTCTTTGCTTCTTTTCTGCAACTCCATTCTGATGTGGATTGTGAGAAGTGGTCAACTCCCTCTGAATATTGCATCCTTGCAGAAACTACTGAAGTGTGCTCCTTCTTGATCTTTGCTTCCTTGCAGGAACAACTGGAGTGTGCTCCCTCTTGATCTTTGCTTCCTTGATTACCTGTCCTTGAACTTATATCCATCCTTAATCACTATGCATGCTTATTAGTATCATCATTGTGTTATCCTTGAGGTCTCATACATAATCGCACATTCATTAGTATAATCTTAATACTATCAAAACACAATAATCTTAAACATGTATAGTCATGATCATTTCAAACATAGATAATAAACATTAGTATTCAAGGTTTCAGAGAAGTCTTCTTTTACTCATGCATATTCTTATTTGATCATAGGACTCTTCTGGTTAGTTAAATTGTCAATCAAGATAAGAGACATAAAATGCATAAAACCTTGATTACTTACATTTCTAACTTTATGAACAAACATAACCAGTCATACCAAGTATACTTATATAAGGGATCCTAACACAAGGTAGGATTCTAACTTTATATAGGAAAAACATACCTAGATTGGTATGTTAGCTAGTTATGTCTAACATACCCACATGATGTCTTCTTATTCTCTTCAATGACTTGTGCTAGTAGCCTGCATATCTCATAGGTTAACCATTATAGAACCAAGTTATACATACCTCACAAATAGATCTTCTAAGTGATCCATGACAATGGATGAATCTTTGTCCTCATGTCATCATGATCATATGTTCCTGAACTAGAACATGATTTGTCTTTCTTGGTGTACCTTTCATGTTAGCGGACAACATAAACCTCATACAATACCATAATGCATTAGTACAATCATAAGTATCAACACCCTAATCAATGAATATCTTTTATCATGCATTCATAATTTTATTAAGGTGACACGACAAGTCTAAATTTAATCAAGATTGTACTAACCATAACATGAAGACAAACATACCATAAATTTAATCATGAACAAATATCAAAACATACCTGGATGAGTCATACCTATCGAGATTGCTTGTAATCTTCTTATGTAAGGTCTTAGCCTCATCTCCCTCTGAAACAGGAACTTCTTCACTTATGCAGGTGACAAATCCATTCTCTTCTAGGATTAACCCAATCCACTTGATTTGTAGGATCTGGATCTAGAGCTAGATTAGGGTTTGTCAGAGAAACCCTAAAAATTCAAACTTTGAATTTCAAACTTCCGAAAGGATGGAAATATGCGCCTTGATGAGATGATCAAGCTGGTATACTTAGAATTTGAAAACTGCAAAGTTTCACCCCTCAAATTTACTTTTGAAACTTTCAGATTCACTAGACATGACCCCGAACTAGGGTTTGATAAAGACCACCCTTCTTCCCAATCAAAAGGTTGGATCCAAAGCTCTAATATTATAGTTTTCTGAGGAGCTTCCAGCTGTGCTCACAGATTTAAAAAATTCCCATTTTTGCAGAAGCCCTAATTTTCCACTTTTTCGATCAAAGTCTCGAACTAGGGTATGATCAAGCCCGACCTTCTGCCCAACCAAAAATTCTGATCTTGGTCTCTAAATTTCGATTTTGATGAGTAGAATTCAGCCATATTCTTCGATTACAAAAATTCCAACTTTCTCCGAAACCCTAAATTCCGGAAGCCATGAATGAAGGTGCTAAAAAATAATTTTGTTTTGACAGAAATATGTACCTGATTGTTTCTGATGTAACTCTAAACTTTTCTATCCACAAGGTCTGAAAAGTTTTCTTGTGATATCCTGACCTGTCGTCTTTCCATCCCCATAGGTATGACCTCAAATGGATTCTTTGAGAGAGAGAGTTATGCCAAGTGTCACAACGTGACCTGTTTATGGGATAAAACAAAAGATCAAACTTGTAGGGCATGCCATGTGTCACTGTTTAAGTTTCAGCCTCTAAAAAGTTACCTAAGAAAGTACCGTCCATTCACTACCTATCACCTTTTACGAAATTTCATGTGGAGATTCCTAGCCCAAGTTATGACCTTTTTTCCTAGGTCACCTGTTTATGATTCAGATCTGAAAGAGGCAGAAACCCTAGATTGTACAGATCATAAAACACAAAGTACAACGACTTAGAAGTTTTCCTTTGGACACAAGGTACATCAGGATCTTTGTTTCGCCCTGTATGATTTTCAGACCCTGAAACCTCGCCAAAATTTATTTATAGTGAACGTTCTATGCTGAATGGTTTTTGCTATATCAAGCCCTAGCTTCGCAAGTGCAACAAGTGTCATACATGCCATACCATGCCTTCTTTCAATCTAGCTCTGATACCATGTTAGTTTTTCAGAATTTACTTCAATCTGATCTAGGATCTTAACTGAGAGAACAACATGTACAGCATATCAATCATGGACACAATAATGCAAGCACAAAAGAGACATAGAGTTTACTTGGGGAAAACCATAAAGGTGAAAAACCCCAATAACTTCCTCAGAGATAGATAGAGCAATGATACAACCCAAGCATAAGAGATAGACATCTCCTAGCAGCATATTCTCCTCCTCCACAAGTGCGCCACTGTACCGAGAGTGTGAGAGAGAATAGAATGATAAAATAGAGTGCTCCCGCACTCTATTTATACTTGACTTGACTTGCCTAATAACCTTTACTAGGTCGGCCTTAACTTAACCACATAACATAATGCTGACTGGGCTGACACCCAATAGGGTGGTCTAATAACCCTTTAACCCACATGGCCGACCCCCAATAGGGTGGTCTAATAACCCTTCGGCCCACATGACTTATATAGGGCTGACCCCAACAAGGTGGTCTAATAACCCATCAAGTATAAGTTACGACACTTACAATATAAATGACGACACTTCCGTATAGAGGAATAATAACATCTCAATAGGAATACAAACACTTCCGTATAGAGGAATAATACCATCTCTATAGGAGTACAATATACATATATGAAATACATTCCGAAGTTACATATACATCAACACTCGAAACCATTGAGTTTGGGTGACTGGTGTTCAATCCTCCCACTCCTCTCTCAAGTCCAAAACCAATTGAAATGTTCAAATTGATTATCATCAAGGGACTCCCTAAACGAAAATTAGGGATGTTGACTCCACTTCTAGAATTCAACTATTGGTAGTTTCGACTCTAGATTGGGGAAAGGTGATTGAGATAATTTAAATTCTTTACTCGATACTCTCGAAAAATATGAAGCAGTGCCTTGTGTTGAATTTCGGCTTGGTTTCTAATGGAATGGAAACATATCACAAATTTTACCTTGACTAGTGGCGATTTAACCTAGATCATTCACTTCAATTACTCACAAAACATTCAATTCATTGATGATATACCATTGACATATAACCATGGATCACAACAGTAAGCACAAAAAAAATGTTATTCTATAGATCTTAAATGCTGAAACCCTTGATAAAAAATAATCTATGGAACAATCATATCACTGGTTGATGTTGTAAATCACGTTGGTAAATATGAAGTTCAAATCAGTCCCAAATAATAGTAAAAGAGAATATATATTCTTTCTTCTCATAGATCAGCTCTTATGTATAGCATTTTGGAAAATATTTGGCAATTCAGAAATCCTTGGCAACTAAAACCTAGAATCGATAAAAAAATGAGCCAAAACTACACATATAAAGTAGTACCTTTTTAGGATAGATCAAGATCAATAAGACTATTTTCAAAGTAGGATGAGTACAAAACAGATGATTCATTCACTCCTATATTGAATTGAATCAAATTCGAATCAACATTCATAGTATACACTACTCTATGGTCAGAGTTCTTGAATGGACACTATGATTGAGCTTTTGAACTTTTGAAAATAACCATTAACACCGTGAAAAAGTGTTTAAATGGTGGGTTCATTCCATCCATATTCAACATAATGATAATAATCACAAATTTTTTTACCATAGATCAAAGTAGTCACAACATAACACCATATCTAGACTAAGTGCTTAGTATTTGCTATCCTTAATCTCTCTCTATTTCTAGCTAACCCATAACATGATGAAGCCTTAAATTATTGGCCACATGGGACCTATGTGCCACCTCTCCCTGCATATCAATAAAGAACCTTCTTACCTAGATATGAAGGTAATCATACTCCTGCAAAGGCAAATCAAAGAGCACATCTGGTGTCCCTTCGCTTGGATACTGATTAAAAAATCACAACCTAAAGTGAGGGGAGAGACGACTTACTCTTTGCTAAATAAGTCAGGCCAGGGAGTGGTATAAAAAAACAATAGTAACGCTTTCAACCAAGGACACAATATAGGCACTAACCAAAATGCCCCTGCCTCGCAGAGCAAGAATCATTGAAATCACAATTTGGACTCCTCAAATCGCAATTTGGGTGATCTAGATAGTTTAAAATAGGCCATTTAGTATAGGACATACAATTACTATTGCTGAAATTGCAAAATTGTAGAAATAACAATTTCTAGGAACAAATTTAATTATTTTTTAATAAACATTCACCAGAAAAGTGGGGCATTTGAGTTGTCTTTTATCCTACTCGACACCTAGGAGCATCATACCTACTAGGAACAACCACATTAATAATATTAAAGTGTCTGGATACATCAATAGGCGTAAATGGGACACATACTATAGGAAAAAAAGTTAATATGAAAAGTATGTGCCCAACTTATGCCTATCGACGTATCCAAACACATTAATATTATTAATGTGGTTGTTGCTAGTTAACCAGTGGATGCATACACATATCTCCACAAATAGTAATAGAATAATATTGTTTAATAATTTTAATGAAATATATATTTTAATTGTTTTCTTAATAACATTGTTTAAGAAAACAATATTATTATTTTGTAATAATTAATTAAACATAATAAATATAAAATAATTTAATTCATATTATTGGTATTTAGTTAATAGTAATAATAATCAATAACCTTGAATGCGGGTGTCAAATATGTGCCGATCATGGAAGGAATTGCCATGCACCCACCTGGCAGGACGGTTCACCCATCTGGTAGTGGACCTCAGTGGGCTCCCTTCCCCAAGCACGACACTTAAGATCATGTCCTTGTTATAGCTTGAAATGACACCTCGCTGTTCGTGACGACACTTGCTTCCCTTGGTCGCTTGACAACACTTCTTGAGATCAAGTTCGGTCACACAACAGGACATTTGTGGATGGAGGAGTCATTTGGGACACTAAAAATGGTTGAAATTACCTCATTCTTGACCCATTTGATGTATATGACCCTTAGGAACATTTTTCTAGACCAAACCATCTCCTGAAAATGAGAAGAAAAGCCTGTTTTTGGCCATTTTTTAACATGAGTGCTGGTACACAGGCATGATAGTAGCGTGTGTACCCTACTGAGCGCAACTCCACTGTTGAAATGTAGCGTACACCCCTATTTTGGTCAAAATCTCAAAATTCAAGTAAGTTAAGTTGGTTGGGAAAACTCTTGAGCAGTTATAACTTCTTTTCCTCTTCCTCACTGACTATATAAGGAGGGTAGAAGGGCCATGTGAGGGGACTAAGCCCAATTACAAAGTTATGCTGGAGGAATGGAGACCCTCATCCCCCTCTCTTGTGCTTCAGTTTTGGTAAACCCTAGCACAGTTGATTAGAGGTTGGAATCCTTGGAGAACACAAGCAGGAGACCTTGAAAGCAGGTTTCGATCATTCTTCTTTTACTTCGAGCTCGTTAAAAACAGTAAGTAGGTTTCGAGCATTCTTCTTTTACTTCGAGCTCGTTAAAAACAGTAAGTAGGTTTCGATCGAGCATTCTTCTTTTACTTTGAGCTCGTTAAAAAGAGTAAGTAGGTTATGAGCATTTCTTCCACCTTTCCTTCGAGCTCGTTAAAAACAGTAAGGAGGCTATGAGAATTTCTTTCATCTTCACTTCGAGCTCATTAAAAATAGTAAGGAAGTTATGAGCATTTTTTGTATCTCCTTTGAGCTCGTTAAAAAAAGTAAGGAGGTCATGAGTTTACTTTTCCGAACTCGTTAAACCTTTACGGAAAAGATCCCTATGGAGTTCTTTTAAGCCCTTTTCAGACTCCTTAAATAGGAAAAGTTTGCCAAGCATAGTTGTCCTTTCGGGCTCGTTAAAATAACTGAACCAACATCTACTTAGGTATAGGATTACCCCTTTTCCCGGCCTTGGTGGATAATTTACGGAAAAGATATACTCTACGTATACTTTGGTATGCGCTAGAAGAGTTCTTCTTCCATTATTTTACACTTTTTCGGGGAAGGAGACTAACTTTACGAAAAAGGACCTTCGGAGTCGTCTTTAGGGTTTTCAGACTCTCAAAATGTGAAAACACCAAGCGAGCACATACCAATCTGGGATCGATATAAAATCCACGGATAGGTGTATAGAGGACTGTTTAAGTTTTTCAACTCTATAAGCAAGAAAACACCACCAAGCACAGACCAATCCGGGCTCGATATAAAATCCACGGATAGGTGTATGGAGTTTTCTTCTAGGTTTTTCAGACTCCTTAAATATGAAAATACCATCGAGCACGCTTTAGTTCTTTTTCAAGCTCATTAGAAAATGAAAAGGGAAAGGGAAGGGAAGAATTTTAAAATATCTTTCAATATGATGGCAGCAAGTCAACTATCTCCTTGAACAAAGCACCCGTTTTGAGTCTATCAACAAGTTGGGTTCTAGTGTTGGCCTTAGGATAAACCTGATATCAGAGTTCTTACTCCTTCGTTTGGTTAGTCTTCCAATCATATGGAGAATCTGTTAATGTCTCCTACATTTCAGATTTGTATCGTGGTCTCTTTGTGTTCAAAGCTGCCTAACTCACTCTTGTGTCATGCTTACTGTTCAAGGATACAACCTGTGTCGGCCATTCTGCAGTTCCCTTGACCTCATGTGTCGGCCATTTTGCAGTTCCCTTGACCTCATGTGTCGGCCATTCCTTGGTGTCAGTATGTTTCATCATGTGTTTAGTCCTACTCAAAATCAGCTCATACCTTTTGAGTGTCCCTCGTGTTGGATGATGGAGGATGCATTAGGGCCTCCCTTCCAACGGGCTTCTTCCCATCGACTTCAACTCATTATATTCTAGGAATGAATTTTGGAGTTTCGGTTAGTACCTTGGGGATTGCAGTCATTAGTGGCAGTTTCCCTCGCTATTAGATAGATGGGAATACATCAATGTCTCCTATCCGATGGATTCTTCAAGTGTTTGACGGAAATACCATCTATTTGCACTTGCTTGAATGTACTAGGTACCTTGGGTTCCATTTTCATTATTGGTGGACACCCTCGCATTTGTTAACGGTATACATCAATGACCGGTAATCAAATGATACCTCTCATGTTTGACATCAACTCATTTATTCGCATGGATAGGTTTGTACCTTGGGTTGTTTTTGGATGAAGACCTTGGGATCCTCGATAGCATCACCTCATTTATGTTATCGCCCAAGTTGCGCAATACTGAGCCACACTCTTTTTGGGCTCTTGATGAGACATTGATTTAGCTTGTTCTCTATGGATATGTTCTCTAGTTTTGACATAGATACACCTTGTATTTATGTGGCTATGTTTACACTTATGTTCCTCATGGATCCACGCTTGTATTTTAGTGGCCATGATATAAGCATTAGTATTTGGATCATTATTGTATCCTCTTGGAGGTCATGTTCCACCATTTGAACATGGACATTTACCCCAAGGATGAGTTTGTCTGACATTGCCTTTGCTTTCAGGTACTTCATTTGAGCCTATGATTCTTGGTTTCTCCGTTCCTCCATGATTCAACTCTTTGTTATTTATAATGTATTTCGGCGATCGTTTCCTGTACTCCCTCTTACCTCGTACATTAGGGGGCATCTATTATAGCTTGAAATGACACCTCTCTGTCCGTGACGACACTTGCTTCCCTTGGTCGCTTGACGACACTTCTTGAGATCAAGTTCAGTCACAGAACAAGACATTTTTGGATGGAGGAGTCATTTGGGACAATAAAAATGGTTGAAATTACCTCATTCTTGACCCATTTGATGTATATGACCCTTAGGAACATTTTTCCAGACCAAACCATCTCTTGAAAATGAGCAAAAAAGCCTGTTTTTGGCCATTTTTTAACATGAGCGCTGGTACACAGGAATGATAGTAGCGTGTGTACCCTACTAAGCGTGACTCCACTGTTGAAATAGTAGTTCTCAACTCCATATGTACGCGACTTTGTCTATTCTCGAGTAGCGTACACCCCTGTTTTGGTCAAAATCTCGAAATTCGAGTAAGTTAAGTTGGTTGGGAAACCTCTTGAGCAGTTCTAACTTCTTTTCCTCTTCCTCACTAACTATATAAGGAGGGTAGAAGGGCCATGTGAGGGGACTAAGCCCAATTACAAAGTTATGCTGGAGGAATGGAGACCCTCATCCCCCTCTCTTATGCTTCAGTTTTGGTAAACCCTAGCACAGTTGATTAGAGGCTGGAATCCTTGGAGAACAGAAGCATGAGACCTTGAATCTAGGTTTTGTGAAGTGCCAAGCTTGAAAGAAGGTATAACTGTATGTACTTGCTTTCATTCATTAATAAAGATCAGATGTTCTTCTCTTTCCAAATATGACCTATTAATGTGTCTTAGATTTGATTACTATTTAATTATAGTTTGATGTCTTATTATGTCATGGATATCAGTCTTATATATGTAGTCAAATGTGTTTGAGAAAGGTATCAAGTTGTTTTGCAGTTCTGGGCATTGCGACACTGGATAAGTATTGAAGAGCAAGGGAGGCAAAGCAAGGATCAACCTTCCGAATGAGGTGCCTACATATCTAAATCCTAATCTCTTCATTTATTTGTTGTACTTGCAGAATGCTTGTAAGTCTATCTTTATCACCGTAAGTTGGTAGTTTCTCCCCTAAACTATAGGTGCATTTTCCCCACAAAAGTCCTTTCCCTAGCCAAATGGCTCTCACACATGCGATTCTGTTAAACTAGATGACGCAATGGTGGTGGGAATTAAAGACGGTTTGACTATCTTCATCCCTGCTTCATTACTGCAACAACATGTGCATCTCGCTCTCCCGTGTGACGTCTTGGTGCTCCCTCCACAAATCCTTCGAACTGATACCTCCTCATTCCATCACCTTCATCTATCTTGGCATTCCTAGTTATCCTCTGCATTCTCCTGCGGTTGTAAGTTTTGTTCTGCGTTACCCCTCCTGCATGCTCACTGATCATGTCATGACTTGTCCGTGCGACACCTCTAAGTGTGGTGCTTGTCGTGGTGTCGATTGAATAGCTACCTCCCCAAAGAAGGATAAGAAAGCCATCAGTGGCTATGCCGATAGGATCACCGCTCCTGTTCGAAGGTTGGTGGAAAAATGGGAAGCTAATCGGGTCTCTGAAATCATCACCTCTAGTAGCCATGGTATCCAAATAAAATATTACTGGATTATGAAGAATATGCTGCGTACCATGGTTGAAGAAATGCTTGTGAATTGGACCATGACCAAGATTTCCATCATGGATACCAAGACGCAAATGGTCCTCTTGAATGATATGCTCACAATACTAGAATCCAGTGCGACTGGAGGCAAGTTTTCCCTCTTCAGCAAAGCCACTCCTCACTTTGACTCTGGTCTTAATATGCCTTGTATCAACTCCAAGGGCCTAGACAATAAAGGAAGCACTCAACCTATAAGCGTCACTATTGCAATAGAAGTTCATCCTTCAGGCTCCACTCGACATGATTCTACTGGCGTAGTCGCTGCAGAATTCCCAGCTCCTGTATTGGGCTCCACCTTTGGTTCGGTCTCTCCTGTGGATGTCATACTACAGGGGGGCCCTCCCCTTAGAGCCTCCTTCCCGATTCCTTCAATAATTGATGTGCTGCACTGCAAAAGGGTCAAAAAAGCCGACAATGAAGCTGCTACTCCTCACAAGATTGAACCTCTCCTGGTACAGAGTTGGGATGAAGATCTCTTTGGCAGTTGCCCCATTATAGAAGAAAATCCCAGCCCCCCGAATGCAGACGCAAGCACCTAAGGTTACTATGGCAGAAACCAAATCTTTTTTGAGGCAGTTAGAGTATCGAGTCTCCTTGTTTTGGTTTTCTAGTTTATTGTCTTGCACTGCTTGTTTTCCTTAGCAAAACTAGTCCTTTGTTTTTAATGGTCTATTGTAACTATGTCTACGACTTTCATCTCATCTATGGGAAGGTCTCCAAAGACCCTATTTTTTATTTTCTGCTATACGAGAGGCACCAGATCGCTCTCAGAACTACAGAACATCCTATGCATGCAACGCTTTTGTATTATAATATAAAGTTTCACTGCAGTTTACAATATATATATATATATATATATATTAATTAATAATATATTAAAATAATTATTTGTTATTTATGTAATTATTTATTATATTATAATTGATAAAATGTTATTAATTTATTAATATTAAAGATATGTATAATATTATCATGTACTTTAGATATATTTATTGACATTATGATATATTTGACACATTAATAATGTTTTTTTACTATATTATTTTAAGAATAAAAGAATTTTATTTAATTATTTATAATATAATAATACTTTGTAAAAAATATTATTAATTACAATGTTTGCATCAGATATTTGGGGTTCCTCTGCTAGAATGGATGATATGGTAGATTATTTTTCCGAGTTGTTCTGTTCTTTTGATTTAGTGGTTGTTCAATCGGTGACTCTTGCACCAACTTGGAAAAATGCGAGGAAGGGTTTGGAGGGTATTAAAAAAAGATTGGACAAATTTCTTATTAAGTCATCCTTTCTTCAAACTTTCTAACGTCATAGGTCCTGTGTGGGGCAAGCAAAATTTTCTAATCATTGGCCGGTGTTTCTTCAACTTGATGATGCTAAAATATTGACTAAGCTTCCCTTCAAATTGAATAGCTCTTGGTTAAAAAATGAGGCCTTCTGTTTCCTTATTCGACATTTCTGGACCAATTTTGTTAGTAAGGAAGTCATGAATCCTATGGATTTGTTAGTGCACAAACTAAGGAAATTAAAATAAATTGTTACTAAATGGATAAATATGTAGAATGTTAAGGATAAGTAGGTGTGTTCTGTTTTGGAGGAATGTATCCAAGATCTCCATATAAGGAATTTTGGCCAGAACATGAGTGAAAGGGATTTTTGTCTATTGAAGGAACTGGAGCAAAGGAAGGACCTTATCCTACAGCAGGAAGAAATGGAATGGAGATTAAAAATTTAGGCCCTTTGGATCGGCTTGGGGGACAAAAATATGAATTTTTTTCATTCCTGTGCATCACACCGGAGAATTTTCAATGCTATCTGGGAGCTTTCAAATGAGCGGGGAAATACTATTATTGGTCAGGAAAATATGTAGTCATTAGCTAAAATCATTTTCAGCAAAATATTTTCAAACACTGGTTCGTGTGATTTAAATGTGCAGTTGAGTACTGTTAGACTGTTTCAAAAAAAAATTATGATCAAGAAGCTGCAAACTTGGGCAAACACATTACTTTGTTGGAGATTGAAGAAACACTGAATGTGTTTTCTAAATAAAAAATTTGAGGGCCCGACGGCTGGAGAGCTGAATTGTTTCTGCAATTTTTTGAAATCATCGGTATGGATATTCTAAATATGGTAGAATTATCTATGACAAAAGGTTTCAGATCAGGTGCTCTTAATTCTACTTTCATCACTCTGGTCTTAAAGTGCAGCAAACCAAAGACATTTGGGTATTTTAGACCAATGGCCTTGTGCAATTTGGCCTATAAACTCATTAATAGTAAGATCATTTCGGTTAAAATGAAGCCAGCTCTTTCTAGGCATATCTCTTCTGAACAATTTGTCTTTCTAGAAGACCGCCAAATTCTTGACGCTATTGGAATATCTCAGGAGATAATTCCTTCGATCAAGAAGCATAAATTGAAGGCTTTGTTACTCAAAATGGATCTGTAGAAAGCATACGACAGATTTGACTGGGTTTTCTTGACATTGATTCTCATTCAAATTGGAATTCCTCCTCTTTTTTTAAACTGGATTATGGCCTGTGTGTCTATTGCAAACATTGTAGTTTTGATAAATGGTGCTCCTTCTGGCTTCTTCAAAAGAACTAGCGGCATTCGATAATGTTTCCCTTTGTCTCCACTATTATTTCTTTTAGTCATTGAAGGGTTAAGTATATTGATTTTTAAATCCAAATCGGAAGGTAAAATTAAGGGTATCAAATTTGCATTTGATTTATATCTTTCATATCTTCTTTTTGTAGATGATGTCTTATTAGCTGGGACCTATTCTATTGATGAATGGCTAAATTACAAAGAAATTATAAAGGTTTTTTCTGATGCATCCGGGATGTTGGTGAGCTCCACCAAATCCAGTTTCTACCATTTCAGGACTATGGACCAGAAGATTGTTTAGTTAAAAGAAATCATGCCATATAATTTCTGTCATTTGGAGGAAGGCTTAAAATAATTAGGTTTTTTATATAAATCCTAATGATTACAATATTAAACACTAGGATTGGCTATTGACAAAGGTTGAACGTAGAATTAATCAATGGAATTATAGACTTCTATCAGTGGGAGGAAGACTCGCATTAATAAAAGTTGTTCTGATAGGATTCACGTATACTGGTTGTCTCTTTTAAAAGTCCTAGGTTCGATCATCAACTCACTAAGGAGATTATTCTTCAACTTTATCTGGACTAGAGGTATGGAACGAAGTAGTTTGATCATGGTTGGTTGGGAACAACTATCTATTCTAGAAAGCTGTGGAGGCTGGGGTATAAAACATTTATACACTTTCACTTGTGCCTTAAGACTTAAAAGTTTTTAAAGTGGAATTTTCGGCTCTACTCTTTCGTCCAAAGTTATTTTTGTTAAGTATGTCAAAAGGAATACTCTAAATTGGATAAGGGATGCAAAAAAAGGATTTAGAGGAACTTCTTATGTTTGGGGGGGTTTTATTAAGGTATATAACTGGATGAAAAAAGACCTTATTTGGTAGGTTGGTAATGGAGAAACGTTTCCAGTTGGGATTGAGCCTATCTTGGGTCTGGATGAAAAATTCAAATTTTCAGAGGATATCCTTAGCTACCTGAAATATTGTGGCCTGTATACACTCAATAATATCAATAACATGTTGAAGGATTACGACTGAGCACAATGCCTACTGGTTTTCTACTAAATATTTTGGTCTAGTTGGGCAAGCGACATTTGAATGGAATCAGTACATTTGCAATCTAAATTCAGCAAGTTGTCATCTCACTAATTTCAAAGATAGAATGTTCTGGAATGGCATTCCCACTACTGGTATTATGACGGCAAAATCAGATTATAACACAATCATAAGAAGCAAGTGTATTTTCCCAAAGAATTGGCTCGGTACAAAAGTCTCCGGAGTTGGCAGATTTCGTCAAAAATAAAGTGTTTCATGTGGCATGCATTGCCAGATTGTCTTAAAACCTAGGAGAAACTTCTCATTAAAGGGTGGAGTGGCCCTAGCATTTCTTTGCTTTGTAGATCTAATTCTGAATCTTCAAAGCACTTGTAGAATGTGTGTTTAATAGGTTGATTTGGAATAAGATTCTAACGACTTTGAAGATTGATCAGCAATGTGCCTATGAATATTTCGATCTCAACTTCCTGGATTGGATCAAAAAGTGTAAGTCTCATCCTACTCTTCCTGCCATGATATATTGGTTCATCTGGTATACTCTCAACAAAGTTGTTTCTTAAAACAAAAATCCAATTGTGCATATTATATGTATTCATATTTTAAATCTTGTTAAGGATTATTTCATGGAAGAAGATCATCAAAGGACTCAAAGAGTGAGTACATTCAATTTTCAGTTAAATGGGGCAGTATCCTTCTTCAATGGAGCTATAGAAGATGGTGTTTGTGCTTCTAGGGGAGATATTATTCTGATTGATGATCATTATTTCACTCTCAGGCTTAACTATGGGAGAGGTACAAACATGAAAGTGCAAATGTTGGCACTTTCGTGCATTCTCAAAGTGGCTAGCATTTTTGGCATTGATGTTCTCAAAATTTGTTGGGACTCTCGGGTTACTATCAAATGGGCATGTGGGGAATATAAGTTGAAGTTTACTTCACTTAAACATCGGTGCTACAGGATCAAGACAAAAATGCATCTGTTCAAAAATCTCACTTTTGAGCATATCTATAAACAACATAACTCACCGGCGGATAAATTATCTAAACAAGCTATGGAAGGAGCTAAAGGGGTTATTTTTGGGAAGAATTCCAGGAAAGGCACAGATGCGATGATGGATCTGTGAACATATTTGAATTTTGGGTTGTTTTTTGGTGATCTTTTTGGAAGATACATTTCTGGAAATATTTTGTATGTAATTTTTTTTTTGTGATAACTCTTTGCATACTTGAACAGTCATGTACTATTTGATTCATAATGAATATCAATAGTATGTTTTTTTCTGCTAAAAAACAATTATCATACATTAAAATATTTAAAAAATATTAATAGATTAATATTGTTTAATGATTTTAATGAAATATATATTTCATTAAAATATAATATAATATTATAATTTCGAAATAAAAGTAATAATAAAACTAAAAATTAGATGTTACAAATTAAAATTAAAATAAATAATATAAAGTAATATATATTCATAATACATATCAATATTAAAAACTAAAATATTATTATAGTATAATTAAAAAAGTTAAAGTATTATTATAATTTAATTAAAAAATTATAATATTAGGAATAAATATTTTATAAATGTTGTATTTGATTAAGATATTATAAGGAATGTATTAAGAAAATATTAATATTTAATATTTTATTATATATTTATTTTAATATTATACAATGGTTATTATATTTAATAATCATTTGATTTTATAAATCAGGTTGTATCATTATGAGATTTCACAAACATTATTAAAATTTAATAGCATTCAATTATAATATTTGATTATACTTTAATAAATACAATTAATATGTTAATGATATATACATATATTTAAAAACAAAGTATTAATAATATAATATTAGTTAATTACTTATAATACAATATTAGTTAATTAATTATAATATAATAATTAATTCGAAAATAATATAATGATAATTGTTTTAATTAAGTATATTATACTATGAATATGATATTTTATTCAAATATTATTATTTAATTAAAAATAATAATATTTAACAATAATTATTGTATACAAAATTATTATATTGATTATAGATCTTATAGTATTATATGAATTTGGTGTTTAATTAAAATGTTATTATCAAAGTAATAATCAAATATTATTATTTAATTAAAAATTTTAATATTTAATTATACTATAGTATATAAAATTATTATATTGATGATAGATAAAGATAGTAAAACATATTTTAATTTAATTAAAAATACATTTTAGAGTTGAATTATGTTGTCTTAAGATATTCCTAAACGGTTGTGTCACATTGCTTCATTGATTAAGGGCTATGACGCATTGTGACGTTATATAAAATTGTTGCAAAATGTCAATATGTAATAACCATGGAGGAATGTCGCCATTGAACATAGCACTTGATAAACATTGCAATGTGACAAAACCCTTGCAAAACCTTCAAGGAACATCAAAAACCTATATTTTAGATTGTGATATAAACATGGAGGAATGTCACAATCCAACATAAAATTTGATGAAAGTCACAAAGTGACAAAACCCTCGCAAAACATTGAAATTCCATGTAAGCCTTGTTGAACATCATTAGATGACAAATTCATTGAGGAACTTACCCAAAATTTGACATAACAATTGATTAATGTCCAAAGTCGGCATACGTAAAACATGACACAACACTTGATTAATGTGCCCACCAATGCATTCGACATAAACATCACAATGTGACATAACCCTTGATGAATGTAAGAATGCGACATAACCCTTAATGAATGATGACATTTAATATTAATGAATTTATGTTTCATTGCATTGTCGACATAAACATCGCAATGCAACATAACCATTGATGATGTCACACTGTGACATAACCATTCATGAATGTCATATTCAGTGCAACACAACTCTTGATCAATGTCACAATTTGACATAACCTCTACTGAATGATGGAATTTAGCTTTAATGAATTTATGGTGCATTACATTATCGACCTAAACATTGCAATGCGACATAGCCGTTGATAAATGTCACAGTGTGACATAATCCTTCATGAATGTCATTTTTAAGACATTTAATATTCCAATGCAATAAAACCTTCAAGGATAATTGGAAATATGAATGTCAGAATGTGACATAACCATTGAGGAGTGTCACAAACAAACATAACACTAAATGAACGTCATAGTGTGACAAAACCCTTTCAAAACCTTCTAGGAACACTAAAAAATGAATTTTAGATTGTGACATAAACATGGAGGAATGTTGCAATCCAACATAAAACTTAATGAATGTCGCAATAAAACAAAACCTAAAATGTGACATAACAATGATTAATGTCCCAGGACGAAAAAACTTTAACATTTCACCAACCTTACAAAACCTTACAGAAACATTAAAAATTTGAATTTTAGATTGTGATGTAAACATGGATGAATGTCACAATCCAACATAAAACTTGATGAATGTCACATCGCGAAAAAACCTAAAATGTGACATAGAAATTGATTAGTGTCCCAAGTCGACATAACCCTATAGTATGTGACAAAACCCTTGCAGAACCTTCTTGGAACACTAAAAATTTGAATTTCAGATTGTGGCATGAACATCGAGGAATACTGCAATCCAAACTAAATTTTGATGAGCGTCATAATGCGACAAAATCTAGCATGTGAAATAATAATTGATTAATGTTCCAAGCTAACATATCCCTATAGTATGTGACAAAACCCTCGCAAAACCTTCTAGGAACATTAAACAAATGAATTTAAGATTGTTACATAAACGTGGAGGAATACCACAATCCAACATAAAACTTGATGAATGTCACAGTGCGACAAAGCCTAAAATGTGACGTAAAAATTGATTACGTCCCAAGCCAACATAACCATATACTATGTGACAAAAACTAAAGCATTACATAACAATTAATTAATGTCTCAAAATGACATAAGTCAAATGTGACATAAACATCAATGAATTTATGTCGCATTGCATTGTCAACATAAACGTCACAATGCGACAAAATCCTTGGGAAAAATTACAATTCTATATAGCCCTTGTTGAACATTATTAAGTTGATATAATTCAATAAAGTAGATGTCATAATGCAACATAAATGTCACAATGCGACAAAAGCATGGATGAATGTCACAATCAAACTTGGCGCTTGATGAACGTCACATATTGACAAAACCCTTGCAAAACCTTCGAGGAACATTAAAAATTTGAATTTTATATTGTGACATAAACATGGAGGAATGTTGCATTTGAGCATAAAACATGATGAAAATTACAATGCGACAAAACCTAAAATGTGATAACAATTGATTAATGTCCCAAGCTGACATAACCCTATAGTATGTCACAGTGACAAAACCCTTGCAAAACCTTGTAGTAACATTAACAAATTGAATTTTGGATTGTGACAAAACCTAAAATACAACATAACAATTTATTATTGTCTCAATCCGACATAAGTAAAGTGTGACATAAACATTAATGAATTTATATCGCATTGTATTTTTAACATAAATTTCACAATGCATCAAAATCCTTGCAAAAAATTATAATTCCATATAACCCTTGTTCAAAATAAATAAGCTGATATAAGTCAATAAAGTAGATGTCATGGTGCAACATAAATGTCACAAGCCGACAAAAGCATGGAGGAATGTCACAATCGAACATGGCACTTGATGAACATCGCAATGTGACAACACCCTTGGAAAACCTTTGAGGAACGTTGAAAATTTGAATTTTAGATGTGACATTATAAACATGGAGGAATGTCGTAAGCCAAAATAAAACTTTATGAATGTCACAATGCGACAAACCCTTTGCAAAACATTTCAATTCCATATAAAAAACTATATAGATATTATGAATAACAATATTATGCGATGCAAAACTTGATACAAGTCAATAAAGTAGTTTTCATAATGCAACATAAATGTCACAATGTGACAAAACCATGGAGCGATGTCACAATCAAACATGGCACTTGATGAATGTCACAATGTGACAAAGCCCTTGGAAAACGTTCGAAGAACATTGAAAAGTTAAATTTTAGATTGTTACATTAACATGGAGGAATCTTGCAAGACAATCTAAAACTTTCCATGAATAAAAATATTATGCGACACTTGATATGACAATTGCTAAATCACCCCTTTTTATACATTTAACTATAAGTGTATACATATTATGAATAAAAATATTATGGGATGCACACCAATGAACTTATCTCTAACATCTCTCAATTTAGCATTTGAAACTTAATTGTAGTTGGGATTACATGAATCATTTTGATTTTATATCTTTATGTAGAATTTCACTGCTATATTCATGGATAAAAAATAATTGCATTCACTTTTTAAAGTTATAAACTATAAAAACATTAGATATCTAAAGGTTAGATGGGTTGAGAATCAATCAAGTATGTTTGGGTTGTTTTGTTATATTGTGATGTCTTAAAATGTTTTTCCCTATACTATGTGTGAAATATATTATAATGTTAGATATCTACAATACTATTCATTATATACATTAGGCATACCATAAGCCAACCTAAAACTTTATGAACATCACAATGCAACAAAAAAAGCAAAACATTTCAATTCCAACATAAATGTCACAATGCGACAAAACCATCGAGTAATGTCACAATCAAACATGACACTTGATGAACGTCACAATGTGACAAAAACCTTGGAAAACCTTCAAAGAACATTGAAAAGTTGGATTTTAGGATTTTACATAAACATGGAAGAATGTAGCAAGCCAATCTAAAACTTTATGTGAATAACAATATTATGTGACACTTGATATCCCAATTGCTAAATCACCCCTTTTTTTACTTTTAACTATAAGTGTATAGATATTATGAATAACAATATTATGCGATGCAATGCTTATACCACAATTGGTATATTGGTCATTTGTAGGCATTTTTTGTCATGTATATTCATCTTGGTTTAAATATGGTCATCTATATGCATCTACACAATGGAAGTTTTAGAAGTTTCTAAATGTTATATGGGTTGAGCATCAATCAAGTATGTTTGGGTTGTTTTGTCACATTATGTTCTCTTAAAATGTTTCCCTATAGTATGTGCAAAACATATCATAATATTAGAAATCTGCAATACTATTCGTTATATACATTAGGCATAGTTTGTTGTTTAATATCTTTATTTTCTATTATATTAATATTAATTAGTAATTAATTAAATAATATTAAATGATTCAAATACTCCAATGAACTTATCTCTAACATCTCTCAATTTGAAACATAATTGTAGTTGTCCTTATTTTATAACTTTATGTATTAGATATCTAAATGATAGATTGGTTGAGCATTAATCAAGTATGGTTGGGTTATTTTCTCACATTGTGATATCTTAAAATGTTTTAGGCATACTTTGTTGTTTAATATCTTTATTTCTATTATATTAACATTAATTATTAATTAATTAAATAATATGAAATGATTCAAAAATTCCAATGAACTTATCTCTAACATATTTCAATTTAGCATTTGAAACTTAATTGTAGTTGGCCTTACATAAATCATTTTGATTTTATTTCTTTATGCATAATTTCACTCAAAAATAATTGCATTGATTTTTTAAAGTTAAAAACTATAAAAAACATTACATTGTTTTATTTTAACATTAAGAATTGTTTTCTAAAAAATAACCTTACTATAATTTGATAAACAATTGCATTCAATTTTTTTAAATTATAAATTATAAGCAATGTTTTTAGCAATAATTTTTTTTTATAAACAATTGTATTCCTTTTTAAATTATAAACTATAAAACAATGTTTCCAACATTGAGAAAAATAGTCTAAAATACATAAACTATAAAAACATTACATGAACAATTGTATTCATTTTTAAGTTATTAAGAAAAATAAATGAATTGTATCCATTTTTAAGTTATTAAGAAAACAAAATTAAATTGTATCCATTTTTAAGATATTAAGAAAAAACATTTAAAAATATAAACTATAAAAGCATTACATTGTTTTATTTTAACACATTACATAAACAAATATATTCATTTTAAAGTTATTATTATTTATAATAAATTTTAAATTAACTTGAAATAACATTATAATATTTAAAAAAGTGCTTCTAAAAAATAATTTATTTTTTATAAATTATCCAAAAATTAAAAACTGCAATTAATTTGAATAACTAACATACAACTAACTTTTATTATTCATAAATAATTGATGTAAAATAAACATTTATTATCAAATTCCATATCCAGAGAGAATTATTGATTATTATATATGAATTTGTATAAATACATTTATTTCAAATAATTTTATTAAATTGTTATTACTATTATTTAATATAAATTTTAAATTTTATTAAATTGTTATTATTATTTAATATAAATTTTAAATTAACTTGAAGAACATTATAATATTAAAACAAATTGGAAACATTTTAAAAAGGCTATCTTTATTAAGAAGAAAATATAGTTTGAGTTTATTGATAATAGATTCTGCCAAATTTATGTCTATAGATAGATTTGGACACATTAATATTATTAATGTACTTGTTGCCAGTAAGTGGTAAGTGGTGGGTGCATAGACATATCTCCAAAGTATTAATAGAATAAATATTATAATTAATTAAAACTAATTTTATTTAATAAAATATTATTAATATACATTAGGCATACATTGTTGTTTAATATCATTATTTTCTATTATATTAATTAGTAATTAATTAAATAATATGAAATGATTCAAATACTCCAATGAACTTATCTCTAGCATCTCTCAATTTGAAACTTAATTGTAGTTAGCCTTATTTTATATCTTTACTTATTAGATATTTAAATGTTAGATGGATTGAGTATCAATCAAGTATGTTTGGGTTGTTTTCTCACATTGAGATATCTTAAATGTTTTAGGCATACTTTGTTGTTTAATATCTTTATTTTCTACTATATTAATATTATTTAGTAATTAATTAAATAATATCAAATGATTAAAAAACTCCAATAAAATTATCTCAAACATCTTTCAATTTAGCATTTAAAACATAACAGTAGTTGGCCTTACATAAATCATTTTGATTTTATTTTTTTATGCAAAATTTCACTAAAAAATAATTACATTAATTTTTTAAAGTTAAAAACTATAAAAAAATATTATATTGTTTTATTTTAAGATTAAGAAAATTCATCTAAAGAATAACTTTATTATAGCTTTTTTTATAAATGTTTGTATTCAATTTTTTTTATATTTAATTGCATTCAAAATTTTGAATTATAAACTATAAACAATGCTTTTAGCATTAAATTGTTTTTATAAAAAAATGTATTTATTTTTAAATTATAAACTATAAGACAATGATTCGAACATTAAGAAAAATAGTCTAAAATATATAAACTATAAAAACATTACATATACAATTGTGTTCATTTTTAAATTATTAAGAAAAAAAATTTAAAGGTATAAATTATAAAAACATTTTTTCTAGATAAATAAATTATAAAAACATTACATTGTTTTATTTTAACACATTACATAAATAATTATATTAATTTTAAGTTATTATTATTTAATATAAATTTTAAATTAGTTTGAAAGAACATTATAATATTTAAAAAAGTGTTTCTGACATAACTTCTTTTTTATAAATTATCCAAAAATTAAAAACTACAACTAATTTGAATAACTAACATACAACTAACTTTTATTATTTATAAATAATTGATGTGAAATAAATATTTATTATGAAATTCCATATCCATAAGGAGTTATTGATTATTATATATGAATTTGTAAAAAAACATTTATTTGAAATAATTTTACTAAATTTTTATTATTATTATTTAATATAAATTTTAAATTTTATTAAATTGTTATTATTATTTAATATAAATTTTAAATTAAATTGAAGAACATTATAATATTAAAAAAAAGTGGGAAACGTCCTAAAAAAGGCTATGTTCATAAAGAAGAAAATATAGTTTGAGTTTATTGATGATGGATTATGCCAAATTTACGCCTATCCATGGATTTGGACACATCAATATTATTAATGCACTTGTTGTTAATAAGTAGTAAGTAGTAAATGCATAGACATATCTCCAAAGTATTAATAGAATAAATATTATAATTAAAGATAAAACTAATTTTATTTAATAACATATTATTAATAGACATTAGAGATACTTTGTTGTTTAATAACTTTATTTTCTATTATATTAATATTAATTAGTAATTAATTAAGTAATATGAAATGATTCAAATACTGCAATGAAATTATCTCTAACATCTCTCAATTGAAACTTAATTGTAGTTGGCCTTATTACATATCTTTATGTATTAGATATCTAAATGTTAGATGGGTTGAGTATCAGTCAAGTATGTTTGGGTTGTTTGTGTTGTTTTCTCACATTGTGATATCTTAAAATGTTTTAGGCATACTTTGTTGTTTAATATCTTTATTTTCTATTATATTAATATTAATTAGCAATTAATTAAATAATATGAAATGATTCAAAAACTCCAATAAACTTATCTCAAACATATTTTAATTTAGCATTCAATTTAGCATTTAAAACTTAATTGAAATTGTCTTTACATAAATCATTTTGCATTGATTTTTTAAAGTTAAAAACTATAAAAAAACATTACATTGTTTTATTTTAACATTAAGAAAATTCCTCTAAAGAATAACCTTATTAAAGTTTTTTTAATAAACAATTGCATTCAATTTTTTTTAATTATAAATTAAAAACAATGTTTTTAGCATTAATAATTTTTTATAAACAATTATATTCCTTTTTAAATTATAAACTTTAAAACGATGTTTCGAACAGTAAGAAAAATAATCTAAAAAATATAAACTATAAAAACATTACATAAACAATTGTATTCATTTTTAAGTTATTAAGAAAAAAAATTTAAAAATATAAACTATAAAAACATTACATTGTTTTATTTTAACACATTACATAAATAATTATATTCATTTTTAAGTTATTATTATTATTTAATATAAATTTTAAATTAACCTGAAAGAACATTATAATATTTAAAAAATGCCTCTCACATAATTTATTTTTTATAAATTATCCAAAAATTAATAACTACAACTAATTTGAATAACTAACATACAACTAACTTTTACTATTCATAAATAATTGATTTGAAATAAACATTTATTATCAAATTCTTACAATATCTTTTTTTATAAATTAACCAAAAATTAAAAACTACAACTAATTTGAATAACTAACATACAACTAACTTTTATTATTCATAAATAATTGATGTGGAATAAACATTTATTGTCAAATTCCATATGCATAGAGAATTATTGATTATTATATATGAATTTGTATAAAAACATTTGTTTTATTGATTATTTTACTAAAATGTTATTATTATTATTTAATATAAATTTTTAATTTTATTAAATTGTTATTATTATTTAATATAAATTTTTAATTTTATTAAATTGTTATTATTATTTAATATAAATTTTTAATTTTATTAAATTGTTATTATTATTTAATATAAATTTTAAATTAACTTGAAGGACATTATAATATTAAAAAAACAAGTGGAAAACGTCCTAAAAAAGGCTATGTCCATCAAGAAGAAAATATAGTTTGAATCCATTGATGATGGATTCACGCGATTCCCGATCTACGCAGGTAGGTTAGATGGGTGGTTGTACTTGTTGCTTGCAATATCTTAACACAGACTGACAGATGTTAGCTCAGATCAATAGAAACGAATATAGGTTTTAGACAAGTCGACAACTTGTTTCATGGGGTTTATAATCGTTGGAGAGAGGGCGCGGACAACGCAGACTGCAGTTTAATGTTTTGGCGGTTAACCACTAAGCAGTTACAGATTTGTTTATTAAAATCTAAAAAATATTAGTTAGGATTAACCAAAATACTGCGACCATCAAATGCAGACTTGTTGCATCATCCTTGAATTTAGACAATCCATACTTCCTCCTCCATCTTCAAAAATCCAAGATATAAACGCCTATCGGTGTAACTAGTAGCAAGGGGAATGATTATGCAACCAATGAAGTAGGTGATTCCTTTTACCACTTAACTTCATTTCAGGTTCGATGCATGCACATCTTTCATCAAGGAAAAAGCAGACTGTGCAGTCAAGAGGATTGAACTGCACAGTGAGTGACAGACTCCTTTTTCTTTGCTCAGGACTTCACCGAACAAACACTTCACTAACCACAAGCTTCTCAAAAAATAACTTCACAGATTAACTGTGTGGAGACTAACTGCGCGATTTCAACCTTTTTACTATGTAGTTGAACTTTGCATGAATGCGCAGTTAACATCCTAATACTTACTTCGCGGACTTCTCAAATACTTCGCAGTTCACTTAAACAAACTTTATCATGAAATTTATTTTCTAATGCATAACAACTAAAACATCTTACGCGAAGTTACTCCTCGTCAAAATAGAACTTTCACTTCGGTGAACTATTTGGTAATATTGATTTCTTTTACAAAGCGTAAATGTAAACGACATTCACACAAGTAAATATGGATAAGATGTGCAACTTGAAAAATTAAACATTCTTGAGAATGAAACATAAAACTATAGCCTTAAATATTTACCATAATAAACTGTACAAAACATCAATACATGGAAATGAGTTTTTACTTAGATCTTTTACTTTCACAGAGCTTAGGCTCTTGATACAAACTTCACATACCTTCACTTCTACTCTTCTCCTCTTGACATCTCTGTCAGAGTTTCAACTATGAGCTTCTACTTGTAGATTTTTCTAACAACCGACTTAAGATTGCTTCACCTGGAAGCTACACGATTGCTTTAAACACTATAATTAATTCTTAGCTAAGGTTTCTTGACATGCAAACTACTAACGCGGTTACATTAATACAAACTTGACGTGCACCGGATTAGCTGCGAATTTACTGACAGGCTGACATTGCAGAATCTGCATGCTAACGAAAAAGACTGACAGGGTGACTAACAGAGCCAGCACAGTAGATACGCTATTAGCTCATAAACACATACTTCCAACACTCCCCCTTAATTATGAGCTGATGAAGATCATTAAACAAAAATAAAATATTACAAAATATTTCAGCGCTGAAACATGCTCAGTTCATGACTGATGCAGGAGCATCGGGGCCTAGGAAGATTAGTCGAAGTTGATCGACTGAAGGGAGCCGACCAGTGGGAGTGCCAATGACCACTGGTGCGGAGAGCAGGTTGACTTGTCGAAGTCAACAAGTCGAGCAGAAGCAGTCGGGTTCGGTCGACTGAAGGAACAACGGATGTCGCGAGAGGTCGAGGATCGATAGGAAATGGTCGACAGATGACGAGCGACATAAGATGTCGGGTAGTCGACAAGTGGTCGAACTACGACACAACAAGGTTTGGTGAAACCAAGTGTAATGGGGAACAGGAACAAACTGACAGGAAAGTCAAGATGTGACTGACTTCTCTAGTAGGGTCGGAAAGACAGAAAGTCAAGGGATTGTACCAGTAACTGTTTGGGGTTGCTGAGGAAGTTAATGCAGTTATTGCGAATGGGTGAAGAACATGACAGATGATGTCATGGACAGAGGCTGTATAGCATGGCTACAAGCTAACAGTGTAGGTTCCCAGGATTTTGTAGGATCGGCGAACAGAGGGGAATGCGTGTCTCGAGATTGTAATAATCTTTGAAATAGCACCTGCAGAGTAGAAGAGGAAGAAAAGGTCTTCAGTCCAGGGGACGAAATGAGATGAGGAGGAGAGCACAAAGCAGAGGGCAGAGCCGAAATAGTTGTGAAGAGTCACACTGACCGAGTGCAGAGGTTGAGATCGAACCATAGCTCAAAGTTTCATGGAAAACCAGGAGAGGGTGAGGTCGACACACAGAGAGAACACACCACAGTTACTTCTAAGTTGTAATGGCTGAGGCCGATCGTAGTTAGTTATTTGCTTACAGTTATTTTACATTGTAACTGATTTCAAAGAAGTAATGTAAGCCACTTCTGGCATCTTGTTCTACACCTTGCTTGTGTGAACATTGTGGTTTGTGTTGTGTGTATTGTTAAGCAAGAAAGTATCCCGTAGGGTGACTTGCGTCAGTTGGTATCAGAGCTCGAAGGCGAGTCCAGTTGGAGAAGAAGACTATACCAACCTGACTTGCGTCAGTTGGTATCAGAGTCCGGAGGCGAGTCCGGTTGGAGAAGACGACTATACCAACCTGACTTGCGTCAATTGGTACCAGGACCCGGAGGTGTGAGAATTTTCAGCAGAGGTTTAAAATGGCTCATAGAGGCGTTAATGTCTGAGGACGAAGAGCGCGTGGCGCAATAGCCATCATAGTGGATCATGAGATGTTCGACGAATGCGTCCGAATGATGCAGACTTTGACAAATGAAGTCACGGTGATCAAAGAAAACCAGAGGCGTGGTTGCATTCCTGAAGCACTGGACCACATCGATGAGGAATTCGAGGAAGTGGAAGCTCGGGAAGTCGTAGCAGAAGAACAAGAGGAAAAACTCACCAAGATTCTGACAAAAATGAGAGGTGAGGCGAAGATAGATGTGCGTACGTACTCGAGAAGCCTGGACTCAGAAGACTTGATCGAATGGTTCAGAGAGATGGAGAAATACTTCAACGTAGAGCAGATCGAGGATCCTAAATGGGTTAAGTTTGCATGTCTGAGGTTGAAGGGTCGTGCCTCGTTGTGGTGGGACAATGTACAGGCTGACAAACTCAAGAAAGGCAAGGAGAAAATCAAATATGGGGACAGGATGGTTGCCAAGTTGAAGGGGAAGTTCTTACCAAATGACTTGTAATTTCCTTTTTTCGAAAGCTACAAAACTTTCAACAAAAGAGAGACGACCGTGAAGGAGTACACGGAGGAGTTGTACTGATTGTCGATTCGGTCAAGACAAACTGATGAAGGAGAAGAAGTTGTCGCCAGATATGTAAATGGCCTGAAATACACTATTCAGGGTGAACTCAGCATGACAAGACTTAGAGCAGTTGGAGAAGCCTATCAGTTAGCTCTAAAGGTGGAAGAGAAACTGTTGAGGAATTTTGCAACGACCAAAGGCAGGATGACTGGTCGGGGTGGAAAGACTGTCTCCATGAAAGGTCAAAGTAGCGGTTACAGAAAAGAAGGTGTCGAAGATAGTTGACGCACAGAAGGGACATCGATGAAAGAAAGAGCATAAGAGAACCGACGCGATGGTCGTGAGAACCGCGGTTGAAGCGCGTATAGTCGAAGTGGTCCATCCGATAAGAAGGGAGCTTACAGACTAGCCATATCTGTTACAAATGTCGAGGAATGGGGCATAAGGCATATGAGTTCCTAGAAAACCTACATGCTGCAGAAGAGTCGAAACCCAAACGTCGAAAGGATGAGCAAGTCGATGAGAGGGAAGAGTCGGCATCAGATAGCAATGGAGGTGAGAAAAAGAAGAACCGAAATCTGACAGTTGAAAGAGATTTGATCTAGGAAGATCAACGTGATCCGATGGAACCAGCACAATGGAAGGTGATCTTTCGAACAAAGGTGCAGATCAGAGAATGGCGTTGCAAGACGATAGTTGATGGTGGGAGTACAGAGAATCTTGTGTCGACAAAATTCATCGACAAGATCAGGTTACAGTGTCGAGAACACCCACACCCTTACAAGATCTCATGGTTACAGAAAGGACAGCATGTTAAGGTGACCAAACTGTGCCTAATCAACTTTAGAGTTGAAGGATTGGAGGACATCGTACTGTGTGATGTAGTTCCCATGGATGCATGCCATCTATTGTTAGGGAGACCATGGTAATATGATCATAAGATGATCTACGACGGTCGAGCTAACACAGTCACAGTATGGAAGAATGGCGTGAAAAGGACTCTTAAGCCGAGGCAAGGAGAGCCAACCGATGGCAAGGATGGTGAGAGAAATCTTTGGGAAACACGAGTGTTGATGAGCACCACCAAGGAATTCCTTGCAAAGGAAGAGAAACAGTTGGGATGTTTTGCAATCATTCCAAAAGGACCATATGTCGACGGAATGACCAACATGGAGAAAATTCCGGTCAAAGTCGAGGAGTTGCTCGAAGAGTTTCGGGATATAATGGCTGATGAGAAACCGACAGGATTACTACCGACAAGGAGTATATCCCATCAGATTGACTTGATTCGAGGGTCAAGTCTGCCAAACAAAGCACCATAAAAGATGAGTCCAGCAAAGGGACAAGAGCTCAGCTGGCAGGTCCAAGAGTTGTTGGACAGGGGATTGATCTGAGAAAGTTTGAGCCCATGTGTAGTACCAGCAGTATTGACACCAAAGAAAGGCGGGGAATGGAGAATGTGTACTGATTCCAGAGCCATCAACAGGATCACGATCAAGTATCGATTTCCATTGCCAAGGATGGATGAATTGATGGATTTCCTGAGCGGAGAGACATGCTTAATGAAATTAGACCTGAAGAGTGGGTATCACTAGATTAGGGTCAGAGAAGGAGATGAATGGAAGACAACATTCAAAACAAGAGAAGGGTTATATGAGTGGTTAGTCATGCCATTCGGATTGACTAATGCCCCCAATACATTCATGAGACTGATGAATGAGGTACTGAAACCATTCTTAGGAAAGTTTGTCGTAGTCTATTTAGATGACATTCTGATTTTTAGTCGGACCAAGTCAGAACATTTGGAGCACGTTCGACAAGTATTACAGAAATTACAGGAAGAGAAGCTGATGATCAACCTACAAAAGTGTTTCTTCATGAAGAAGGAATTGGTGTACTTGGGATTTGTAATTTTAGGTAAAGGGTTGGAGATGGACCCCGAGAAGGTGAAGGAAATAGTAGATTGGTCGGAACCGACAAGTACGACTGGAGTGAGAAGTTTCCATGGACTTGCAAGTTTCTACCAGAAGTTCATTCGGGGATTCAGTCGGATTTGTGCACCATTGACAGAATGCATGAGGAAGGGCGAGTTCAAGTGGACGGATAAGGCCCAGGAAGCTTTCGACAAATTGAAGGAAAAGGTCATTGAGAGCCCAGTGTTGGCACTCCCAGACTTTAACAAAGTTTTCGAGGTCGATTGTGATGCAAGTGGAATAGCAATTGGAGTAGTGTTGAGCCAGGAAGGCCAACCAACTGCATTCTTCAGTGAAAAACTGAATGTAGTGAAGCGGAAATATTCGGTCTATGACCAAGAATTTTATGCTATCATAGAAGAATTGAAGAAATGGAGGCATTATTTGTTGCCTTAGGAATTTGTGTTATACACGGATCACCAAGCACTAAAGTATCTGAATACTCAGTCGAAGTTGGATCAGAGACACATGAAGTGGGTGGAGTTACTCTAGAGATATACGTTAATGTTGTGACATAGGTCGGGCAAGTCGAACAAAGTTGCTGATGCGTTGAGAAGGAGAGTTGCGTTGTTGGGCACGATGATAGTTCAAGCAATAGGGATAGAGTCGATAAAGATAGAGTATGAGACCGATGAATATTTTTTGAAAGCATGGAAGGCTTGTCGTGAACCTTGGAGCATCGACAAAACCCCATATTTGAGTTATTTCATTCAAGGAGGATACCTGTTCGGGGAAGTCAGCTATGTATTCCCAAAGGATCAGTGAGAGAGAACCTAATCTGAGAGTTTCATAAAGGCGGGTTAGCAGGACACTTTGGGATCGACAAGACCAAAGCACTGGTTGACAAGAAATAATTCTGGCCAAGGATGTCGACAGATGTCGGAAGATGGTTTCGACAATGTCAAATTTGCCAGTTGGCAAAAGGAAGGAGTTAGAACACGAGGTTGTATACACCATTGCCAGTACCAGAGAACCCGTGGGAGGATCTTAGCATGGATTTTGTGTTAGGATTACCCAGGACTCAACAGGGGAATGACTCAATATTTGTTGTAGTCGACAGATTTTCGAAGATGGCACATTTCATACCATGTAAGAAAACAAGTGATGCCACAGGGATCGTTGTACTATTCTTTAAGGAAATAGTCAGGCTGCATGGGTTTCCAAAGAGTATCATGTCGGATAGGGATACAAAATCCATGGGGCATTTATAGAGAACCCTATGGAAGAAACTCGACACGAAGTTAGAGTTTAGCTCGGCACATCATCCGCAGACAGACGGACAAACCAAGGTTGTAAACAAAAGTTTGGGAAACCTTCTGAGATGTCTAGCGGCCGACAGACCCAAGCAGTGGGAAAGTGTTTTGGCACAGGCATAGTTTGCATATAACAATTCTGTGAATCGATCGACATGATTGAGCCCATTCCAGATTGTTCAAGGGAGAAGTCCACATGTAGTGGTAGATTTGGTCGAATTGCCGACAGAGACCAAGAATATTGCGAATGCAGAATCATTCATATAGCATATGCATGAGGTTCATGAAAACGTGCGGAAGCGCATTGAGAAGAGTAACACGGCCTACAAGTTGAGAGCCGACTAGAGAAAGAGGCTACTGTCATTCCAAGAAGGGGACTTAGTCTATTCCTATTTGTGGAAGGAACGATTTCTGATAGGAACATACAACATGCTGAAGTTGAAGAAGATAGGACCTTGCAGGATTCTGAAGAAGATTTCAGACAACGCATATGTGTTGGAATTGCCGGAAGACTTGAACATTTCAGCAACGTTCAACATCTTAGACCTGTATAAGTTTGAAGAAGGGTCAAGCAGCAAAAAGGAGGAAGGAACAAGTATTGACTGGATATAACAGATTCCAGACTGACATAAAGAAGGGATCACAGAAGTAATCGATGAACGCGAAGTAGGGCGCACCCGTAGATCACGCATGAAGGAATGCTTGGTGCAATGGACAAATGATGAGTTGCAGGAAGTGACATGGATTTCTAAAGAGAAGTTCAGGAGACTGACGGAGTAGTCAAATTCTTTTTCACCTGGGGAGTCTGATGCGGGAGCATTGGGGCCTAGGAAGATCAATTGAAGTTGATCGATTAAAGGGAGCCGACCAGTGGGAGTGCCGATGACCACTGGTGCAGAGATTAGGTTGACTTGTCGAAGTCAACAAGTCGAGCAGAAGCAGTCGGGTGCAACGGATTGAATGAATAGCGGATGTCGCGAGAGGTCGAGGATCGATAGGAAATGGTCAACAGATGACAAGCGACGTAAGATGTTGGGTAGTCGACAGGTGGTCGAACTACGACACGACCTGGTTTGGTGAAGCAAGTGTAATGGGGAACAGGAACGAACCGACGAGAAAGTTGAGATGTGACTGATTACTGTAGCAGGGTCGGAAGGACAAAAAGTCAAGGGACTGTACTAGTAGCTGTTCGGGGTTGCTGAGGAAGTTAATGCAGTTATTGTGAGTGGGTGAAGGACATGACATAAGATGTCATGGACAAAGGCTGTACAACACGGCTAGAAGTTGATAGTGCAGGTTTTCAGGATTTGGAAGGATCGACAAACGTAGGGGAATGCGTGTCTCAGGATTGTAATAATCTTGGAAACAACACCCGCATAGTAGAAGAGGAAGAAAAGGTCTTCAGTCCAGGGGACGAAAAGAGACGAGGAGGAGAGCATAGAGCAGAGGGCAGAGCCAAAAGAGTGTTGAAGAGTCACACCGGCCGAGTGCAGAGGTTGAGATCGAACAATAGCTTAGAGTTCCATGGCTAACCAGAAGACGGTGAGGTCGACACACAGGGAGAACACACCATAGTTACTTCTAAGTTGTAACAGCTGAGGCCGATCGTAGTTAGTTATTTGCTTACAGTTATTTTACATTGTAATCGATTTCAAAGAAGTAATATAAGCCACTTCTGGAATCCTGTTCTACACCTTGTTTGTGTGAACATTGTGGTTTGTGTCGTGTGTATTGTTAAGCAAGAAAGTATCCCGTAGGGTGACTTGCGTCAATGACATAGTTCACTGCGCAGAACTTGTCACTCCCAAACAACTTCGCAGAAATTGGAATGGGTCCTTTGCCAATGGTTTAGTAAAGATGTTTGCTACTGGATCTTCAGACCTACAAAATTCTTAATAGATTTCTTTGTTGTTGATCAATTCTCTAATAAAATGATACCTTGTGTCGATGTGATTGGTTCTCTTGTGATATACATGGTTCTTTGACAGTGCGATAGCTGAATTGTTGTCGCAGTAAATAACTGTGGGTTCTTGCTGTTTCTGGGACAGATCACTTAACATCCTCTACATCCAAACGGCTTGACATGCAGTGCTTGTAGCTGCGACATAATCTGCTTCTGCTGAATAAAGAGTAACTATGGATTGTTTCTTTGAACCCCATGATACAACACCTGCTCCTACATGGAATGTATTCCCAGATGTGCTTTTTCTATCATCCAAGTTGCCTCCATTATCGCTATCAGTATATCCAATGAGTTTGAAATTTTATGAGGTTGAATACAAAATACCAAATCCTTTTGTTCCACTTACATACCTCAGAATTCTTTTACCTGCTTGCTAATGAGATTCACTCCATGAATCTTGAGATTAAACTGACTCCATACATGATATCTGTCCTTCCTGCTATAAGATACATAAGGCTGCCAACAAGCTTTTAAATAGCGTAGGATCTACATTGGATCCATCATCATCCTTTCTCAATTTCAAATGTATTATCACTGGTGTTGGAGTTGTCTTTCAGTTTAACATCTTAAATCTGTTCAAGACATCACTTGCATACTTTCACTGAGATATAAATTGTTAGAACATTTTTCCACCTATGTACATTAATCATTTATTAATGATGATTAATTAGCCCAAGTGATTAATGATTACATCCCTAAGTTGATTAGCTACTAAATGGTCAATTATCATGAACTAGATGGCAAATGTGAACAAGTGCTGAGTCAAACCAGCTAAGTGGAGCGCTCCCCAGGGCAATTAATGCACTCAGCATGCCTAGAGCGCCCTCCTCAGGTCATTTAATGCACTCAGCATGCTTCTCTTCAACCTAGGGCGCATTTGCTCTCTTTGTGGACAATCTTGCCTTGTTTTGTCACATTTTTGACCAATTTTAGACTCCAAACCTCTAACCAACCAGTTTCTTCACATGTGTGAGGTCACATGGGCCTGTCCAGTCATTCCCAGCATTCACACTGCAGATTCGAACCAGTTTGGGATGGTTTGGGATATTTTGGTCAACCTAGGGGGGTTTGAGCTTTTTCTAAGCTAGATCAGTGTGAACACTCCAGATGGATTCGAATTCTTCCAGATTTGTATATATGAGTGTTTTTAACCTTTGTTAAGGTTGGACAGTTAATAATATTGACATTATTCACCATTTCATGTGTAATTGTTCTTCATTCATTTAAATTTTTTATGCCATTCTTGCAAATGTTGTGCAATCTTTCACCAGTGAGGAATCCACAGTAGCTAGATTCAGCTGTGCTTGAGATTTTACATGGTATCAGAGCTCTTGGAGCTAGAATTCGAACCAGCAGACTGTTGTAGTGGATTACCAGAAACAGTGGAGAAACCACATAATTCCTGAGGCCATTGCCTTGAGCTTACTGGAGAAATCTAGTGGCTCCTCTCAGGTGTGATGCTCTCCCCAATGCACCCACTATCCATACAGGGTTCGAATCTGTGAGTGTAGATCCCTCTAGAGTGATTTGAGAGTTGTTTGCAGGTATTGGAGTTCAGCATTGTCAGCAAGTGCGAATTGCAGCAGAGGAGAATGGAGCCATCTCACCCAAACGTGCTCACACCCTTCAACTATTTCGATTGGAAGGCAGAAATGGTGATTTTGCTGAGATCTAAGGGTCTCTACAGAATCACGATGGGCACTGAGGTTGAGCCAAACTCAGCTGTGGAGAAATCCAAGTTTTTTAACAGAATGGATGAGGCATTTGGCCTCCTTTGTCTCAGCATTTCGAGAGACCTCCTGTTTCATGTAGAAAGTCTAGCAACTCCAAATGAAGTGTGGCTCAAGCTTGAGACACTGTTTGGAAAGACTGATGAGATGAGAGGCCACCAGCTCGAAAATGAGCTTGTCTCACTGAGCCCAGGGAATTTCGATTCTATCCAGGACTTCTTCACCAAGTTCAAGAACTTGGTCTTGCAGATCAGACAATGTGGCATAGAGAAGAAAGAAGAACAGTTGGTGTTGTCCATTCTCTCCAAATTGGGTTCTGAATACTCAGTTTTTGTGTCTTCCTTCAACTCCACAAGGCTCACAGTCAGAGGTTGGAAGATGCCATCCTTGGCTGACTTCATGGAGATGCTAACTCAAGAACAAGACAAGCTGGTCTTGATGGGCTCCATCAAACAAAAAGATCAAGTTCTTGCAGCTGGAGATTCGAAATGTGGAAGAAGCAAGCAAAAACCCAGGGTTTCGAAACCTCAAGAGAAGAAGAGAAAGGATGAGAGGCCCAAATCCTCTGAGGGGGTTTCGAATCCTGTCAAGAACAAGGGAAAGAAGGCTGAGAAGACAAAATGTAGCTACTGTCAAAGAGGTTTTCATCCAGAGAGCTCATGCATGAAGAAAACCATAGACACCATGACCCATCTCCTACAGAAAAATAACAT
Organism: Larix kaempferi; assembly: GCA_027924585.1. Lineage (NCBI taxonomy): Eukaryota > Viridiplantae > Streptophyta > Pinopsida > Pinales > Pinaceae > Larix > Larix kaempferi. The sequence goes on from BSBM01000895.1 coordinate 5,228,620, forward strand.
TCCTCTTCCTGAAAGTTCCAAGAAGAAGGAGTGCGTTTCTGAAGACAAGGAGAGCTGCCATGCTTTGGTGGCTAGCTCATCTCATTCACCTTTGTTCATCATTGATTCAGGTGCCTCAAGGCACATGGCTTCCTCAAGAGACTCGTTTTCTGAACTTGCTCCCTACAGTGGTCTCTCAATTCGAATGGGAGATGACTCAGAAATCCCTGCTCATGGCATTGGGAAAATCTCTATGGAGAATGGCTTCTTCTCCAATGTGCTGTATGTGCCAAATCTTGCAGCAAACTTGCTCTCTGTATATCAAATGACTCATACTGGAGCAGCAAAGAAGGTGGTCTTCACTCAGGATGAAGTGGAGATATCAGAAGTTGCCACCGGGAAAATTGTTGCAAAGGGTGTTGCAGACCATGACATGAAGATGTACATGTTCTCCCACTTCCTCGAATTTTCTTCACCAAGTGTGCTGCTGTCACATGGGAATGAGACCAGCAATCTATGGCATCAAAGGTATGGGCACCTAAACTACAGATATCTTCAAGTTTTAAGCAAAGAAAATATGGTAGAAGGGCTGCCCCAAATCAGATTTTCGAGTGGAACATGCAAGGGTTGCATGATTGGGAAACATCCTGAAAGGAAGTATGATAAAGGGAAGGCTAGGAGGGCTGATCAACCTCTTGGGATAGTGCATTCTGATCTCATAGGGCCACTCCCCACACCATCCTATGGCTGCAGCAAATATGTGCTCACCTTCATCGATGACTACTCAAGGTACTGCTGGTTATTTTTCCTTAAGCAAAAATCTGAAGTCTTTGATTGTTTCAAGATTTTTAAGAGCATGGTTGAGAACTTCAGTGGGAAGGCCATGAATATTTTGAGGACTGATAATGGTAGAGAGTATGTCAACAACAATTTGCAGCAGCTCTGTCAAGAGCATGGCATTCAGATGCAACACTCAGTGCCCTACACACCTCAGCAAAATGGTGTTGCAGAGCGCAAAAATAGAGCACTGAAAGAGATGGCAACTTGCATGTTGCAAGCAAGGGATTTGTCTCCTAAATTATGGGCTGAAGCTATGAATTGTGCAGCATATGTTCAGAACAGGGCACCACACAAAGCATTGCAAGGAGTCACTCCATTTGAAGCTTGGATGGGCCACAAGCCAAATGTCTCACATTTCAGAATTTTTGGCTCAAGGGCTTGGGCCAGAATTCCACCGGAGAAGAGAAAGGCATTGCAGCCCCAAAGCAAGGAGTCAATCATGGTTGGGTATGCAGAGGATTCCAAGGGCTACAAGCTCTTTGATCCATCCACTCACAAAACTTTCATTGAAAGAAGTGTCAAATTCGAAGAGGAAGAATTTTTGCAAGCTAGTGAACAAGGTGATGGGGAATGCTCATTCCCTCGTCTTGATGATGAAGTAAGTAGTGATTGATTCTCTGATATTTCTGATTCTGATATTGCTGAAGATGATGTTGATATGGATTCTGAACATATCCCTCCCTCAAGGCCCAAGTGGGCAGAGAAAACAATTCAAAGTGCCGGAGAGCTAGTGGGAGATCCCCAAGATGCTAGGAAAACTAGATCTCAATTTCACAATTCCTTTGCATATAATAATTCTGATCTGAGTGAGGCCTGTTATTTGATGGTTGGATCTGATCCAATGTCATATTCAGAAGCATGTACAGACCCAAGGTGGCAATCAGCCATGCAAGAGGAGATGAACTCACTCCATGAGAACAAAACTTGGGATTTGGTCCCTCTTCCTCCCAAGAGGAAACTAGTGCAATGCAAGTGGATTTATAGAACCAAAATTGGATCTGATTGCTCTGATTTGAAGTATAAGGCCAGGTTGGTGGCTAAGGGTTACTCTCAGGTCCAAGGAGTGGACTATACAGAGACATTTGCACCGGTGGCAAAGATGGACTCCATAAGACTAGTTTTGGCCATTGGGGCTTCCAAGCGATGGGAGATTCATCACATGGATGTAAAAAGTGCCTTTCTTCATGGGGATCTGAATGAGGAGATTTATATGCAGCAGCCTGAAGGTTTTATTTCTGATCATACACTTGTTTGCAGGTTGAACAAATCACTCTATGGGCTCAAGCAAGCTCCTAGAGCATGGTATGCAAAAATGGACAATTTTCTGCTATCTTTGGGGTTTGAGAGGTGTAAGTCTGACCCAAATGTGTATATGCAGCATGTTAGTGATCTGATATTGATTATTGTACTGTATGTTGATGATCTTTTGATCACTGGTAGCTGCACCAAAGAACTTGACTCAGTTAAGAGAGCATTGCACAGTGCATTCTCCATGACCGATCTAGGATTGCTAAAACAATTTCTGGGTTTGGAGATTGATCAATCTGTGAATGGAATTTCTGTATGTCAGTCAAGGTATGCTTCAGATTTGCTGCAGAAATTTAAGATGGCTGAATGTAAGTCTGCAAAATTTCCATTTCTTTCAGGAGTTAAGCTTACAGAATGGGGTTCTTCACCACTAGTTGACAGTTCGTTGTATAGACAACTAGTTGGGAGTTTGTTGTATCTTACACACTCTCGACCAGATTTGTCTTATGCTGTTGGGGCTGTTGCAAGGCACATGCAAGAGCCTCATGAGATCCATTGGAAGGAAGCCAAGAGGATCCTTCATTATGTTCAGGGTACTAAGTCTTTTGGTATCCATTATGCTGCTAGTTCATCCCTTGAACTAGTAGGATTTACAGATTCTGATTGGGCCGGTGATTGTATTGATCGGAAGTCAACTTCCGGTTATGTTTTTATGCTTGCACATGGACCTATATGCTGGTCAAGCAAGAAACAGAGCACTATTTCCTTATCTTCAGCTGAGGCCGAGTACAGGGGAGCAGTCAATGCAGCCACACAATGTGTTTGGTTGCAAGGTATTCTTGCAGAGTTCGGGATTGTCTTTGATTCACACACTATTCTTTGGTGTGATAATCAAAGTACAATCAAGATTTCTACCGATCCAGTACAGAGACAGAGGACCAAGCACATAGAGATACACATGCATTACATTCGGGGTTTAGTGCATGACCGGATCATAGCATTGCAGTATTGCCCATCCAGTGAGCAAACTGCTGATATCTTCACCAAGTGTTTTACCGAGAAGACCTTCACTCACCTTAGATCTTTGCTTGGGGTGAGTGATGCATGGTGATGATTGGTGTATTTTGATATATATGCCACATGTCCATTTTAGAGGGGAGGTTTTATTTCCCATGTGGTTTTCCTCCTTACCTTGGTTACATGGACAAATAAATTTTTATGATGTAAAAGGTGACTTGAGCCTAGTTGCCAAGGCCTTAATTTTTGATATTTCACTAAGTCTAGCTTAAGGGGGGGTGTTAGAACATTTTTCCACCTATGTACATTAATCATTTATTAATGATGATTAATTAGCCCAAGTGATTAATGATTACATCCCTAAGTTGATTAGCTACTAAATGGTCAATTATCATGAAATAGATGGCAAATGTGAACAAGTGCTGAGTCAAACCAGCTAAGTGGAGCGCTCCCCAGGGCAATTAATGCACTCATCATGCCTAGAGCGCCCTCCTCAGGTCATTTAATGCACTCAGCATGCTTCTCTTCAACCTAGGGCGCATTTGCTCTCTTTGTGGACAATCTTGCCTTGTTTTGTCACATTTTTGACCAATTTTAGACTCCAAACCTCTAACCAACCAGTTTCTTCACATGTGTGAGGTCACATGGGCCTGTCCAGTCATTCCCAGCATTCACACTACAGATTCGAACCAGTTTGGGATGGTTTGGGATATTTTGGTCAACCTAGGGGGGTTTGAGCTTTTTCTAAGCTAGATCAGTGTGAACACTCCAGATGGATTCGAATTCTTCCAGATTTGTATATATGAGTGTTTTTAACCTTTGTTAAGGTTGGACAGTTAATAATATTGACATTATTCACCATTTCATGTGTAATTGTTCTTCATTCATTTAAATTTTTTATGCCATTCTTGCAAATGTTGTGCAATCTTTCACCAGTGGGGAATCCACAGTAGCTAGATTCAGCTGTGCTTGAGATTTTACATAAATATCCCATTTTCAATATGTTGGACTTCTATGCCTAGAAAATCCTTCATAATCCCCAAATTAGTCATTTCAAATTCACTTTCCACGACTGTTCTAAATTCTTCTATGCCAAAATCACCAGTAAATATTAATTCATCTACATACAGGCAGACAATTAGCTTATTACCTTGCTTGTTGATTTTTGTGTACAACGTTGGCTCACATTCACTTCTGTGAAATCCATTCTGAATTAGGTATGTGTAATGCCCCTAAAATGACTCTGGACCTTAAGGGCACCTGTCGAGTGACCCGGCTGAACAAACTTCAATAAAATGGTTTCTTGAGCCTTAATATGTCTTAAATGATTGAGGAAAACTTGAAGATGTGAATGATGACAATAATTGATAAATGAATGAAGGAATTAAATTATATGTGTGGAGTGGGATAATTGATTGATTACATCTTGCTTAATGATTAGCCTTAATTGATCAAGTCAAAGTGCAGTGGGATAGTTACAGTCCTATCTCTGCAACTTGGGAGGACACAACTAAGATGCGTCATAGCTTTCCGCATTTAATCTAAACATCGGGACGAAGTTCTAAATAAGTAGGGGCATATGTAGTGCCCCTAGACTACTGCAGACCTTGAGGGAACCTATTGAGTTACCTGACTAATTGGAAACATTAATACAACGACCCCTTGATGTTATATTGAGTATATTCATAACTACGAGTGATTGTGAATCAATAAAATAATGATATATGTGTATTTGGATAGTTGATGTAAATAAATGATTACATGTTGTTTAATGATTAACTTTGATTATGAAAAATGTACATGTGAATGATGCTTAACGACTAGTTGTATGATTGATTATGTGATGAGAACGAAGAAAGTAAATATTGATGATATGCATTTTTTATTAGATGAATGAGTACGGTTATGAGTAAACTATAAATGCTTAATGAAATAGCATATTTATGAATCATATTATGATTATTAAGGACAATACTACTAATATATGTTTGTGAGAAATGTGTGTAACAGCAAGTGAAACAGTTCACCGACAGACACACAAGGGAATTGAAGGGTTGTAGAGGAAGTGGATCAATGCTTCTCTACTCATGCGTGGTATTCTGTCGGATGTCAAAATCGTCGTCACTCTCCTCGTGTGTTTTGTTAAGTTATTTACTTAATTTATTTTATTTTTCCAGTAATTATGATAGCTAATCTGTTTGTATGAATTTGTTAAAGTTTTAGGTTCAATTCAGGAGGACCCTAAAGGAGGGTTTCTACAGTATGAGTCAATGCGACTATACCAAGCTTTAAGAGCTTGCTTGAAACCATAAAGTGCCTTTTTCAATCTATTTACTCTATGTCCTTGTCCTGGAACTTTGTAGCCTTGTGGTTTCTCCACATATACTTCTTCCTCCAAATAACCATTTAAAAATGCAGACTTAACATCCATTTGATAAACAGGCCATGTCTTATGAGTTGCGATGGCCAAAACTATTCTGATAGTGTCCATTTGAGATACAGGTGCAAAATTTTCATTGAAGTCTATACCAGGTTGCTGTGTGAATCCTCTTGCTACCAATATTGCCTTGTGCTTCTACACGTTTCCATCAACATCTTGCTTGGTCTTATAAATCCATTTCACGCTTATCACATCCTTGTCCTTAGGAAGATCAACTAATTCCCATGTTTGATTCTTCTCAATTCATTCTATTTCTTCATCCATTCCTTATGGCAAAATTTTATTTTCAACAGCTTCTTCAAATGTTAGAGGATCATTAACTTGAGAAAATAATGCAAAAATTGAGAATGAATTAGGTGTACCAGCCTCATATATCTCACACAGAGTTCTGGTCTTTGTCGGAGTTGCTGGTGTCGAGTTGTGGGAACTACTTGATGGAGTTTGCTGCAAACATGGTGTGCTTGTCGGAGTTGCTTGTGTTGCGACTTGTGTCTGAGTTCCTAGTGCTGGAACATGCTGCGCAGTCCTGGGAGTAGACGGAGCTGCGACATTCTAATTCACATGCGGCGTCTCAACCACATCTTCTGCGATGTCATCATGTTGAACATGTGACATGATTTTCACATTCTTATCTATAGTTCCATCCCATGCTTCATTTTCGACAAACTGAACATTGCAGTTGATACTAACTTTTCTTGCAACGGGATCATACAACTTGTATGCTTTTGTGTCTTTAGAATACCCAATAAAAATGCATTTCTTTCCTTTATTGTCTAATTTCCTTCTTAGCTGATCTGGAACATGTGCATATGCTACACAACGAAAAAATTTTAGATGTGAAATAGTATGTTTCATACCTATCCATGCTTCCTGTGAAACTTTGTTCTTCACGCTCTTCGTCGGACATTGATTCATGATGTATACAGCAGTTGCAAATGCTTCAGTCAAGTATTCATTTGACAGATGCATGGCTACCGACATATTGCGCGCCATCTCCGTAATAGTTATGTTCTTCCTCTCTGCGATACCACTCTGTTGTGGTGTATACCGCGCAGTGAATTGCTTCTGTATGCCATGATTTTTGCAAAAATTTAAGAAATCATTTGTAACATACTCACCACCTCTATCTATTCTCAATATCTTGATGTTGTAACCACTCTGCTTCTCCACAAGTGCCTTGAATTGCTGAAAACAACCAAATGCATCATATTTGTGTTTTAGAAAATAGAACCATGTTTTTCTTGTGAAATCATCAATAAATGTGAGAAGATAACTGCATCCTCCCATGGACAGTGTTTGCATCGGTCCATAAATATCGGAGTGCACAAGTTCAAGTCGTGCACGAGCTCTCTATGACTTTCCGACTGGAAAAGTCTCTCTGTGTTGTTTTCCAAAAATACAGCCTTCACAAATTCTCTTTGGCTTTTCAATTAATGGAAATCCTTTCACCATGTCCTTCATATGCAGTAGCTTCATCCCACCAAAATTCAGATGTCCAAATCTGAAATTCCATAAATAGGATTCATCCTTCATTTATGTTTGAAATGCAACTTGCATTGCACTGTCTTTTTCTTCCTTGTCACAGTGAATGTCTGCTTCTTTGCTTTCTGCTTTGAACATAGATCCATAATTTTCATTTTAACTTGCATGAACAAGTTGAGTTGTTTTTCCTTTTATGTTTGGCCTAGTCCTCAACGAAAACAAGCGATTCCTTTTCATTTGCACTTCGACAATTAACGGATTGCTTAGATATATGTATTTAATCACACAATGCCTTCCTATCATGTGAAATCTGTAACCTTTTTCCATGAACTGTCCAATGCTCATCAAATTATGCTTCAAACCTTGAACATAATAAAACATCAGGCATAAATTTCTTCTCCCCCTGTTTGGTTCGAATATCAACAATACCCTTATGCAAAACAGTGACTTGAATATTGTTTCCAAGTGTTACATCAGTTTGAACTGATTTATCTAGACTAGAAAAGAGATTTAAATTACCAGTCATATGATTGCTACAACCTGAGTCTAAATACCATATGTCATTTGGACTTTCTTGAACAACATTGCATTCCAGTGGAGATGCACATGCTAAGAACAATGAGTTGTTTGGAGTGTTGTTGTTGCTTGACTGAGCTTCACCTTGCTTTCCTTGGTCATACTGCTTCTTCTTGCATTCATATGCAAAGTGTCCAAACCTCTTACAGTAATGACCTTGATTTTTTTATTTATCATACCTTTGTCCACTTGACTGACTGGGGGTCTGATTTTAGCCTCTACCAGTGACATGTGCAGGGCTGCTACTGCGACCTCCTCTGAAAGAACTTTGACCTATGTCTCTAGAGTTTGATCTTCGTCTGCCTCTTCCATGAATTATGGATAACTATGCTGCGAATGAACCTTCCAACGATGTATCTGATCCACTGATTCTATGTTCATGATTGAGTAATGAGGTTTGCAACTCATCAATAGTAAATTGGGATAGATCTTTGTTTTCCTCCGAAGTTACAACTAAAGATTCAAATTTCTTTGGAAGAACTCTATGAACTTTTTCAACAACTCTTTGGTCACCTAGAGTTTCTCAATCAGACTTTATTTGATTAACCAAACCAATAACACGAGTATAGAATGATTCTACTGACTCTGTATTTTTCATCGATAGAGATTCAAAATTTCTTCTAAGAATTTGACGTTTGGTAGTCTTTACCTTGTTCAATCCTTGATAGGAAGTTTCTAGTGTATCACATGCATCCTTAGTTGGCTGCGCTGCTTCTACTCTTGAGAGTATGGATTCATGTGTTGCTTGATGTATGTGGAACAACGCCTTTCCATGTTTCTTCCTCTGTTCCTTCAAGACATCCTTCCCATCTTGTGTGAGATTGTTGTATGCTGCTAGATCTGCTGGTTCTGCATAGCCATTATGGACTATTTACCATACATCTTGACCTCTAAACAAAGATTTCATAGTTAGAGACCACTATTCATAATTTTTTCCTGAAAATATTGGAGTTTGCAAATTACCAGAAGTGGAAGCCATTCTTAATCGCTCTTCCCTTATAAATAGAATTCCTACTTTCCGTAAACTAGGCTCTAATACTAGATCAAGGGAAAAACAGATCGTGCAGTTAAGAGGACTAAACTGCGCAGTGAGTGACAGTATCCTTTTTCTTTGTTCAGGACTTCACCGAACAAAGACTTCATTAACCACAAGCTTCTCAAAAATAACTTCGCAGATTAACTGCACGATTTCAACCCTTTTACTGCGCAGTTGATCTTCGCATGAATCCGCAGTTAACTTCACAATACTTACTTCGCGGACTTCTCGAATACTTTGCGGATTACTTAAACAAAATTTATCATGAAATTTATTTTCTAATGCATAACAACTAAAACGTCTTACACGAAGTTACTCCTCGTCAAAATAGAACTTTCACTGCGGTGAACTATTTGGTAATCTTGATTTCTTTTATAGAGCGTAAATGTAAACAACATTCACACAAGTAAATATGGAGAAGATGTGCGACTTGCAAAATTAAACATTCTTGAGAATGAAACATAACACTATAGACTTATATATTTACCATAGTAAACTATGCAGCACCTCAATACATGGAAATGAGTTTTTACCTAGATCTTTTACTTTCACAGAGCTTGGGCTCTTGATACAAACTTCACGGATCTTCACTTCTACTCTTCTCCTCTTCACATCACTCTCAGAGTTTCAACTATGAGCTTCTACTTGTAGAGTTTTCTAACAACCGACTTAAGATTGCTTCACCTGGAAGCTACAAGATTGCATTAAACACTGTAATTAATTCTTACATGAGGTTTCTTGACATGTGAACTACTAAAGAAGTTACATTAATACAAACTTGATGTGCACTAGATTGGCTGCGAACTCACTGACAGAATGACATTGCAGACTCTGCGCGCTGACAAAAAAAGACTAACAGGGTGACTGACAGATCCAACGTAGTTAGATACGCTATCGGCTCATAAATACATATTTCCAACATTTCATTTCCCACTTTTGGCTTGGCATCATTTTGGTAGCTTCTCTTTCTGCTCACTGTAGGATTCATGGAACCGCTTCTTTCTTTGTTCTCATTTTGCATGGATCCCATGCGATGAGAGCTATTTATGCTAATATCAAATTGAACCTTTAGTCTCAGCTCCCTCCCTATCGGCACTAGCATAGTTTTTTAATAGTGCACAGATTGGGAGCTCACTTCCAGATCCACCTCGAATTTATAGCTAGCAGATTACAAATATCGAGGATGGAAAATCAAAATTATTATACTAGGGATAACTGATAACTTCAAATTGTTGACCACTGCACCAAATTATCACCTTAGATTATACATATACATATATATAAGTTGGGTATGGCATGAAGAAATTCGGTCAGGAGGTCTTTGGTAAGTTTTTGTGAAGCTCAAGGCTACTTATTTCTTTCCTTCCTTGAGAAGACATAGTCACACCTTGTCAATATATGGGTTATCCCTTTTTATGTAAGTAAATTGGGACCTTTCTTTCAATGATAGGAAGAGGGTTGTATCCTGATTGATGACTCTAAAGGTAAATATATTTTCGATGAGAGATCAAGAATAATATCTTATAATACGAAGAGATATTAGAATGATGATCATTAACTAAAGAGTAAGATCATAAAGTGATGAGCAAGAGTGATTGAGTTCTTTGCTCGAGCAATACGAGATCAAGCACATATAGACAAGCAAGCGGAAAAAGGTAAAAAATGGATTTTCGTTCATCAATGAAAAAGGAGAGGTCAGTAATACATCACATATTTCAATAGGGAAATCAGTTGAAGGACCAGGTGTAGGCTTGCTAAAACCAATTCAATAAGTTGGACGATAGGTTAGGTCTCTTCTATTGCCTCTTCTAACCCATTCAATCTAGAGTCTCTTGGCTACTTTATAGGAAATAAGGATAGTCTCTCTATATTTATAGGAAGGATGGATCACTTAACATAAATAGAGGAACAAAGGAAATAAATTAATAGGTTAGGGTGTTTCTTGATTGGTCGAGAGAACTTATATATATATATATATTAACATCATTCAAGTACCTACTGAAAACCCTAAAAGATAACTCGAGTTACTACATTATCCATAAGAATCAAACCTTCATTCTTACGAAACTACACACTCTCCTCTTGATTTTCCTTTGAAAGAACCTATATAATATACAAACTCATAATAAGAGATCACTTCAAAAATATAAAATACCAAGAATAATTAAAATTTAATTTCCTATCAACTTTATCCATTACCCTTTAGAATGCATACAATTATTGTATTGCTTTACCTAGATAGTTCGATAGATGATTGCATGGATCTCAAATAACTTATTTGCATTCACATTTCAAAGTATTCAAAGACAATACTAGTGAAAGATAAATCTTGGAGGAGAAATTATGGTTACTGGTGAACAAATTATAGCTTTAATTAATGACTCACAAAACCCATAGGATTTATTTTCCCTAACATCAATACCTCTTACACATGTCGCTTCTAATTGTTATTTAACCTAATAAATTTCTAAACCCTATCTTGTTGACTCATTAACGTAGTATGGAAACTTCAATGTTCATATAATATTACTAATCTAGTTTGTTTCAATGTTACTCAAACCAAAAATTGCAAAGGTACATTTATAAGACAAGTTATGTGAAATATACTCAGATAACAACTCTTGAAAACAAATGATGTGCAAAAGGAAGAAGTCATTTAACTAAATATACCTACCAATGTCCCACCATGAAGAACAATATATGTAGAGTAAAGTGGGTTTTGTGGAATTGGGCAAAGAATTCCATCATTGAGCACCGTCTTAAGTACAAACATAAAAGAGTAACGATGATGAACCTAAGAGAGAAATTCTTGTTAGTACAAATAGTGTAATCACACAAGTGCTAAGAAAAAAAATGCTAATTTACAAATATAAAAGAGGAACTGTGATGACCCTATGTGAATGAGGGCTAAATTTTGTTCAACTCATGAGTAGTATGGTTAGTAACTTTCATCAAACACTTGGCATCATATGTGTTTATGCCATGCTAAAAACCACTGTGCAAGATATGGTTTATTGTGGCCGATTGTTTGGTGTAAACTTGAAGTCCTTCCTTCATATTTATCTCTCCCGTGTTAATAGATGTTTACAAGTTGAACTTAATACATATTTCAGATGGGTTCAAAGATCAAGGTTTAATAATGACCAAAATCATATTTAGATTTGATAAAGAGAACCAAAAATCCCAATAGGTGATAGTTTGGAATGTCTCCACAATATCTAGCCACAAGAAGTTCAATGTCTCAGCATTAGAGAGAAATGTTACAGCGTAATTTTCCACCTTGTGATTATCAACATTGATTGGCCTTCAGGATCCATTTCACTGACTCAGATTCATCATTTTTTCCTCCAAAAACACATTTTCCCTATTTTTTTCTTGTAGGCTAGTTGTTCCACTATAGCTAACGTACACATGGGCTATTCCACTATCGCCCGCAACTACCAAGTAAAATGGTAAAAATCATTAGAAAATTACTTTTTACTCCCAAAAAGGTGTCTTAGGGTGACCTTTGGCCCTCCATATGCCCCGAAACACCTCAATGTGTCCTTTCATTTACCTTTGGAAGGCTATATATTGAGCTCTTATGGTGTATGGAAGGGAGGAGAAAGAGAGAGGAATATAACTCTAGTGGATTTTTGCCGTGACTTGAGTCTAGACTCATTGATCCTTATAGTTGTGAACTTCTTATGTTCACCTCCGAATCTCCTTTCATAGTTTGAGTTTTCCATTACATGGAGGATTGAAGTGGTGGAGGCACAAGTGGAGAGACCCAGTTCTTGGTTCAAATTGGTTGCTGACAAGAGGTCGTATATTGTACCTCTTGTTATTCATTAATGGAAATACATTTTCTCGTCCAATTGATATTGTGAATATCGTTAAATTACATTAGGTTATATTTTCTTATGATATCATGGATTGTGCTATTGATTATGCTAATGTCTTTCACATGTTATATGCACTTGCTTATACTTGTTGCTGAGACTAATTCGCAGGTTCCAGTGTAGAAGTTGAAAGGCTCAACAGGGATCTACTTCGAACATCCGGTTGAAGGTTGGTTTTTTCTCCATTATCTTAGCATTGTCATTTATATAGAATTGCATTGGGAATTGAATCATTTTCTGGTAGTCAGTTGTCTGTTGTGGTCTACTCCGAAGCCATAGGAAGTTTTCTCCGTAACAGAAATGGCGACTCCACTGGGGGAATACATCTATTTTTGTGGATTTTTACGCATTTGTCCTTGTTTAGAGTTGTTGTGTGTCGAGCTTCTGTGTCATTGGTTGGTCGTTGGGATCTACTATAGAAAAAAATCTTTTTTTGGGTTATTGGACTCTCTATTTTCTCATTTGGCTTTCCCTGTACGCGGTTCAACTTAGTTTAGCCTGCGTCTACCCGCCTCTGTCTGCACTATAGCCCGCGGGTACCCATAGTTTTCCTTGCGACAATAGCGTACAACTCCAGGATTGGTTGATTTATGACCTTGGATTGTTGTTGGGTTGGTTTTGAGTGTTCCTGAGTCTTAATTGGCCTAATTCCTGACTATTACATGCCCTGTTTGTGACCAGAAACTCCTCTTTCTCTTTTCTTTTAGCCTTGTTGGCTTATCCCCATTTTTTATTTTCTAGCTCATTACATTGGCTGACTCTCACTATTTGGGATGTGTTGGGTTGTATTAATGATCTGCTCTGCACTTCTTTAACCAAATAGGTAGATTTTTCTTGCATTTTTTCATTCCATTATATTGAAAAAATACAAAAACATAGTTTTGCGTTTTCCTTTCCATTATAAGAGAAAATACAAAAATATTTGCTTTCTGTATTGCATTTTGCATCTGAGTGCTTATGCTTTCATCTAGGATCTACTTGTGCATTGGAATTTTTAAAAGAGTTGCATTTTATTTCAAACCGTTGGATTGATTGTCATTTTAGTGGCATTGTTTTTATTGGATATATGAGTCTAGAGTTTTTCGATTGTGCATACTATTGAGTCTTATACATCACTAGTTTCATGACCATATCCTTTGAGTAATTACAACCATTTAAATTCAACGCTTAATCTTAAAATTGATTAGAACATTTTTTCTTTTATAGGGTGCACCAACTAGAATAGGTTTAGAGTCTTGGAATAGATCATTGTGAGTTAATAATCCAAGACTATTGAACCAACATTATGTGTCTGACCAAGAAGTCGTGAATTCCATAGTATACATCAGTGTTCTCAGGAAGATCTACTTAGACCAGAGTTAAGCACGAGGTCACAGGAGGTTGGTTGCGGAGATAGCCTTCCAATACTGGCTGAACGTGGGAGATATTTCCAGGATTTGTTTGTGTACGGGGACTCTTGGGCTATTCGACCCTCTTGTTTTTTGGGATTAGCTTCCCTTTCCATACGACGGATCCCACCTGCGATTGTCTTCCTGAGCATTGGTTATATTGTGGTGACCTTAGTTTCCTTACCTAGGTATCACATAGGGTGCTTGCAGTGGTAATACTGTGTGTATCCTGAGTCAGATAGGTGTTGGACAACACAGTTGCCTATTGTATAGGGATTTGACCCGTTGCACGCAGTGAAGTCTAGGAACCCTTATAAATGATTATGTTACCTTCGATTATAGTTTGGGAGTCTCAGGCCTCTCTAGGCGAGACATACCGACTGTAGTGTCGGGAAGTCCCTTGAACCAATCCTGTTTTTGTGCATTTGGTTGTAGTTTCTTTAGGTGTGTGCTCTTTAATCATTAGTTTGGAAGTTAGGGGATGATTTGATTTATTGAATTTTCAGAGGTATCGTGGTGCGAGGTTCGACTCTCCACTGGTCTCATCAGTTGGTTGTTTTACCGACTTCCAAAGTTACACGTAGTGTTCATAGGGGCCGCCGGAAGGCCCTCTCCAATTCTTCTGATTCTTTTGAAGTGTTTCTCGTTGACTTCATGACTGCTCATACTGGCACGGGAGAAATCCCTACATCTCCATCGGGTAGAGTCGAAGGCACGACTGCTCCTCCTACTCCTAGAGATGTATGGGGGGGATCCATTAGTACCAGATATTCAACCACTTCTATTTGGACTGAATCCACCCGAGGACGACCCATTCGATCCTTTGAATCCACATAATTTCTTATATGGGATGCCTGATTTGCATGTAAACATAGGTCCTACGACCACTATGGACACTACCCCTTTCTCTTATAGTATGCCTAGTTTTAGTACAGTTAATACATCCACTATGCTTGGTAGTCATACTACCACTAGTCATGGTGTTGGAAACCCTGCACCCACTGGGGGAAATACCCTCACTAGGGGCACCACATTTTCTACTCACACACCTAATATGGGTACTGGTCACATCCCTTCAAACATTCCAAATTTTGGAGGAAGGTCGCCTCCTAGGAATACACCTCCTGGTGGGAACACTGTTCGCAATATGACTCGTGTTCCACAGTACAATACACATGCCGCTACACAACAACCCAAGACCACGTTCGCTAATGTTAAAAATCCTCCTAATACCGGGAGTGGACACATATTGTATACTTTTAGGACTGCTCCCACAACTAGTAATGCTCATGTACCGTGTGGGAATGTACCTTATACTTCTGGTCACAACACAACTGCTCCTGCTACTAGCAATGCTTATGCAAGAGGTGGGAACATACCTTACAATTATGGTCATTACAATATTATTCCCGCCATGAGTAATACTTATATGCCCCATAATTATGGTGGTAACCCTTACTATAATAAAGTTGGTGTTGGCCCTCATTACAACCCACCTCATTATGGGTCTCAGAATACATATGTACCTGCTTACCCTCATACGGGTCAGGTTGGAGGAGGTTATTAGCCTTATGGTCTGGGTCATGGTTATGGTCGATCCTATCCTTCAGATCCGCACAATCAACCTTTTATTGGAGCTTATAATCAAGCTTTACAGCCACAGCTTCCATTCCTTGCTTGATTGAATCTTTTGGATCTTTTGATGCTCATGAATGATCCAGTGTGTCACGATCCTAATTGGCCTCCTGTCCCTACCAAGCTCCCTTTGGACATTCCCAAGTTTGAGGGGAAGGGTGGTGAGGATCCGGGTGATCATGTTACGACTTTTAACCTTTGGTTCTCATCAAACTCGTTAAATCACAACTCTGCTCGTTTGAGACCATTTAAACACACCCTCACTGGGGCAGCCATGAAGTGGTATGTTGAATTTCCTGGGGCACTTATAGGGGTTTCAATGATATAGCCTTGGTTTTTCTGGATCATTTCCCGCTGCCCGGCTCATTATGAAACTGGCACTCAACTCTTGTCTACCTTCTGCTAGAATAATGCCACACACATATTTGATCATGTTCAAGAGTGGCATCGACGGAAGAGGCTAGTGAAAGCCAACATTCCTCCAGAGTTTATGTTGGAATGGTTTCTCAATTCGTTGCTTCCATACATTTCTAAGGATGTTTCAATGTTCGACATTACGACTAAGGAACAAGCTATATTAAAAATCTAGCAGCTAGATTTACTCGATGCTCAATCTGGCATCTTGTATGACATTATCCCTGACACACCGTGATCACGACATGAGCCAAAGCTAGTTCCTGGACCACATGCTGATGGCATTGTTGAATCCGCAAGTACTCGACCTCTAGATTTGGTTGCTAATCAAATGAAAAATTTGTAACTTAACCAATCTACTCCTGGATAGGTTCACACCTTTTCCACTTCCACCGCATCGTCAGATGTACATGCTATGCAATCGGTGACCCTATAAGGTAACCAACAGCCTGGTGGTAAGAAGAAGGGGAGAAACAACCGTAAGGGTGGAAACAATGGGAATAATGGTAGTAATCATAATACTCCTTGGAAAGAGAATGCCAACCCTCCTCGGGACGGTGGTAATACTAGTGGGGACCATAAACCTAGGAATAAAGTGAAATTCCCTTGCAAGCTTTGTGGAGAAGATCACCTTACTTGCTTGTGTCCTTGAATCGAGGAAGCATCGAAGCATCTTGCACAAAGCCAACTATGTTGAAGGATCTCCTTCCTCATCATCAGAATATGGCTTCAAATGCTCCCGCTACTTGTTATGGACCAATGAAACTCCCACGTCTTCTTCCCATGTCGGTGGCTTTGGATGCGTGAATATGGTTAAATCAGAGGTTAGTGTTGCCACTCATCAACGTGATTATGATGCACCACAACCGAATATGGGGAATGAGCCTCCTCCTCCTCCTGATACCTCTTTTCATATCGAGAAGCCCACTGCTATGCCATAGATACCAAAAGGTGTTCTCAAGCGCTCTATGCATAATCCCAATGCTCGAGCTTCCCATAACTACTCTATTGTAGAATATTTGGGTCAAACTCCATGTGCCATGTTGTCTCTTGAGGTTTTACAAGTGTGTCCTTCTCAAAGGAATGCCCTTTTGTGCACTCTAAGAGTTCAGGATGGGGGAAGTCCTAACGTTATCAAGTTTGACACTACTGACATCCAACCTCGCTTACCTTACCATGTGGCTTTTCAAGTCCATGTGGAGTGCCTGCAGAATATCGTCAAAAGAACGGTGGTTGACGAAGGTGCTTCTACGTCAGTGATGTATTTATCTTGTTGGAAAGCTCTTGGCTCTCCTCCGTTATCCAAGTCTATGACCATGCTCACTGCATTTGATAGTTGGTCGTTTAAGCCGCATGGTATTCTCCTTTCCCTTGTTGTCCGCTTGGGTGGGAAATTTGTGCCTATTGAAGTCTAGGTGGTTGATGCGCCCATCGACTACAACCTTCTCCTGGGTAGGAATTGGATCTACGCTATGACAGCGGTCATGTCCTCTGTATTCAGAATTATTTTCTTTCCACACGAAGGCAAGATTGTGACAATCGACCAGCTATATTTCATTAGTACCTATTCCACAGCATCCACGGGACCTGTCATCCCCCATGTCAAAGATTCTCAACCGACAACTGGGAATATGGGTGTTGGATTGTACCCCTTATTGTTTGGATCTTTTGATTTCCCTACACCCATTGCTTTTATTGGAACCATTTCCAATAATGGGCCTCCTCCATTGAATAATGTACCATTCTGGACTTTGTATTTTAATGATCCATGGACCTTACCATCCACGAGTTCCACGTTCGGAGACATTGCACATATTGGAATGGCTATGCCACTGTCTCCTGTTGAGCTTGCATATTGATATATTCAAAAAGCCACAGTAGAGCTGGATCTCTCATCTTCACGAACAAAAGAAGAAGATCTCGTTATGCTGCCGGAATGGGCAGCCGACTCATCTTTCTTGCATGATTGTCTTGATGGTGTTTTTCCTTCAGATGAAGCCATCGTTGAGGCCATGTGTGGTACTGAGAGACCTTGGGGATATTTCCATCATCATTCTTGTTTTCTTCAAAACCTCGATTTCTTTGAGCAGGAAGAGTTTAGGACAACTCTTGCCGAGAAGGTTGGTCACCCTGTGGCTCCTTGGGGTACGCATGGGATTTAGGCAGAGGGGAACATGGCTAATATTTTCCCTACTATATCGATCAACATTTCTCGAACTCCCGAAAAGATAGAGAACATTTACATCGGTGTTGATTGCTCTCATGAAGAGTTCGGCATTTACACCAAGTTGTTTAAGGAACTTCGGGAAGCCGAGTCATATGAGCAGATGCCAAGAATAGAACCCAACATTGTCGAACACAAGATTAGAACATATCCCAATGCTAAACCGGTTCGATAATGCCTTCGTGCTGTGAACCCTAGGAAGGCAGCCACGATCAAGTCGGAGATGGGGAAACTGCTTATGGCTGGTTTCATTTACCTAGTTCCCCTTATCGAATGGGTGTCAAATCCCGTTCATGTGGATAAGAAGCAGGGAAATATCCGTGTATGCATTGATTTTAGAGATCTGAACCGCGCATGTCCGAAAGACAATTTCCCCACTCCATTCATAGATCAGATCTTAGATGCTTGTGTGGGAAGCGAAGTTTTTTCGTTTATGGACGGTTTTTTAGGATATAACCAGATTCAGATAAAACCCGAGGACCAACATAAGACTTCTTTTATTTGTCCTTGGGTTACATTTGCATACCAGAAAATTCACTTTGGCCTTAAAAACGCTAGAGCTACTTTTCAGTGTGCCATGACCTATGCCTTTCACAACCTTAAATGCATAGTTGAGGCTTTCTTGGATGATCTTGCTGGCCATTCTCGCAAGAGAGTGGACCACCCCAAGCACCTCCGTTTAATTCTTGAACAATGTATATGCTACACGATTTGATTGAATCCTAATAAGTGCATCTTTGTTGTGAGAACAGGTTGCCTTCTAGGTTTCATAGTTTCGAAAGAGGGTATCAGTGTCGATCCTCTTAAACTTGAGGCAATACATCGGTTGCCTCCTATCCACAACTTATTTCAACTTTAGAGCCTCCAAGGGAGAGCTACTTTTCTATGTCGCTTTGTAGTGAATTATGCCAGCCTTACTAAACGTTTTGCGCACTTATTGAAGAAAGACACACCGTTTATCTGGGATGAGCGAGCTCAATAGTCTTTTGACACTTTGAAGAAATCCTTGGTATCAGCCCCTCTGCTTAGTCCACCTGACTTTGCAAGATATTTTCTACTTTATGTGGCTGCATCTCAAGAGACGATTGGCATGGTCTTAGTTCAGGTGGATGATGTGCTCGTGGAGCATGTGATCTATTACCTTCGTCAAAATCTAGTAGACGTTGAACTGAGATATACTCATGTGGAAAAGTTGGCACTTGCGACTGTTCATGCAATCCAATGGTTACAGCATTACATCATGCTTAGGAAAACCATAGTAATAGCACATATCAATCTGTTTCAGTTCGTGCTATCACGATGTCTTATAGGGGGGAAGTACAATAAATGGATTGTGATCCTTCAGGAGCTTGATCTCGATTTTGCTTCGGCGAAGTTGGTGAAATCCTTGGTTTTTGCTAAGCTCATGTCGGACCTTCCGCGGATGGATGAGGATATTTTCCATGAAGATTCCTTTGTGGATGAACACTTATTTCTTATCTTGTCTGTGAACACTTGGTATGGGTATATCATTGTATATCTTCAAACTTTGAAGTTTCCTTTGCATTATTCATGAGGCGAATGATGGTGTGTGCAACATCACGCTAAATATTATGTCATCGTTGGAGACACTTTGTATCGTCGAGGAAAGTATTTTATTCTCCATTGTTCTTTGAATCACGAAGAAGCAGAGCATGTTCTTAATGATTGCCATGCATGGGCGTGTGGTGGTCACTTATCCGGGCTTGCAACAAACCAATGCATTATGCAACCTAGTTACTTTTGGCCATTGACCTTTAAATATTGTGTGAACACCGTAAAGAGATGTCACCCTTGCTAGGTTTTTTCTCGGAATATACACTGGCACCCAGCGCCCCTTCACCTGGTCATCACCGTCGATCGCTTCACCAAGTGGGGTGTGGATTTCATGGATTGCAAACCAGCTTCGGCTCAGGGGCATTATGATATCATTGTGGCCATGGATTATTTCTCCAAATGGGATGAGTCCATTCCTACCATAAAAGAAGATGGTGCTACAGCATCCCACTTCGTATTCAATCAAATTATCACTCGGTTCGGTATTCTGAAAGAGATTGTCACTGACCATGGAAGTCACTTTCAGAACAAGATGATGGGGGATTTGTCACTCAAGCTTGGGTTTCGTCAAGATCAATCCTCCTTGTATTACCCCCATGCGAATGGTCAAGTTGAGGTTGTCAATAAGTCCCTAAAAACAATTCTCCAACATACCATTCAACAAAGCAAGAGCAATTGACACATTATGTTATACCCTACTTTGTGGGTGTATTGAACCGCAGTTAAGAATGCCACTAGTTTCTCACCAGTTTAGCTAGTTCATGGTGTGGAGTATATATTACCGATTGAATGTGAAATCCCTTCATTAAAACTATCCATAGAGCTCCTACCTGATATGTCAGATGTTGAGCAATGTTTAATCCACCTAGAGCAGCTTGACAAACATCGTTGAGATGCCGCCGTGGCTATAGATGCCAACAAATGTCATGTTAAGGTTCAGTATGGTAGGTCTGTCCATCCCCAGCAGTATGCTGAAGGTGACTTGGTCCTCTTGTATGACCAAGCTAAGGAACCCTTGGGGGCAGGCAAGTTTAACCCCATGTGGCATGTCCCTTACATAGTGAGGTGTGTCCTTGAGAAAGGAGCCTACGAATTGGAATATTCTTAAGGGAATGCTTTAAAGGAGCCTAGAAATGGGTTCTACCTTAAGTGGTATTACGCTTGAACTTCTAATTCGAGCCTGATACTTTTGTATACTATTGTATAGTTGCTTCTGTACATAGGTTAGATTTCTTTTGGTTTTTGGGTCTGCTAATTCACTTCTGTTTGGTTGATAGATGTCAGCAGAATCTCCATTGTTCTTGGGATTCGCAGATGGTGTTAGCTGTCACACACAGATACTTTCTTCTACTGTGTGGGTTATTTATTCACCTGACCATCAAATTAGGAGGACCTTCTTGTCTTGGGCCTACATCCAACAATGTGGCTGAGTACAGTGCCATGGTCGAGTTACTTCGTGATGCCATTTCGCATGCTAACCATTCTTTAGAAGTCCGTCTGGACTCACAACTGGTTGTGTCTCAATTGAATGGTCAGTACCATGTGAGGGATCCTATTTTACTAGGGAGCTTTTTAAGGGTACTACTCTTGGAACGTCATTTTGTTTACATACATTCATGTTTCGAGAAGTTTTAATTATATATCTGATGCACATGCTAACTATGTCCTAGATTGGCATTTGTCACATCCGTAATGAAGCACACAGATAAACATACATTCACACATTTGTACATACACATATAGTAGAACCGGAAAATCATAGTTTTTTATATATAAAGAACATGTACAAAAGGTTGTGTCACAGTACAAAAATGGAGCTCGTAGCTCTCAAAAATATACATATCGATACAAAATATGAGACTCTGAGATGTCTAAACCCCATGAGGAGGCCTTACTCCCTCGAAAGGATGTGTCTGATAGTAATAATTTACTACATTAGTTATACGCCATAGTAGTCGCACCCAATGGCCCGATACTCCCACAACATGGTGCTGCATGTCCTATGGCAGCTACTCTACCTCAATCATGGGTACTCTGTTGGTCATACGAAATAGGTTGACCCGTACATTCTCAAGTGTGCTCTCTATCGCAACACCTGCTATCTCTCCACCCCTGCCCCATCGACAATGTCTCGGGAAGCCATCTAGTCTCCGCGGACCAGCATCTGCGAGCCAACAGTGAAATGTCAATATGTGATACTACACCCAAAAATAGTTTTTCATTTACACTATAATAAAATATCCCAAAAAATTAAAATAAATAAAACGTAAAAAGAGTAACATACCAATGTCTCCAAAAGTGCCCCATGGAGGAAGTGGCATGTTGCGATCACCACAAAAGTCTATCCCTCCATATGGGTAGTCATTAATGGCTATGACCTGTTGGTCCCACTAGTGAAAGAACTCATCAGTATATGGTGATGCCTGTCGGCCACCACCCTGCCACATCAGAACCTCTGCCCACCGGGTTAGGGCTAGGTCATAGAGACTATGAGGAGGGACTTCAACCCTCGGACTAAGTCATGGAAATCTCTCGAAGAAAAAGATGCATAGAATACTGTCGTATCTGAAGTTCTTTGCCTCCCCACGCTTGCACTTCATTAATTGGGTCTTTGTGGACCCTAGTAACGTTGTGCACTAGTCATATACAAGGGGCCCCATACACTATGCGACGTAGAACATCACCGGCCTTGAAGCCTAGTGTAGAGTTTCCGAACCTGTAATCCTGACGAGGGTGGCTACAATGATCTTCATGATTAACTCAGCTATCATCCCAATGGGTACCTAACTCCCCACCTTCTGAGTGCTGGGAAGATAGTACCACTCTATGTAGTTGGGAATGGTGATCCCACCACCCACAGTATGAGATAGAAGACTGGCCACTTCCCCTCGATAGAACAATCCTGTAATGAAATATATGTCATCTACCTCCAAGGAAAGTATTTGACCATCCAAGTTGAAATTTTGTGCGTCTACATCCCAGTAGTCTATCAAGTTATGGAGCAATTTTTTTTGGGCCCTCAAACCCCTAATGCTCCAGAATTTGAAAATCCCACACGCTTGTAATGCTTGTTGTGCAAGAAATACTTGGTAGACAAACTCATCCACAAGGTCATGCTCCCTTTCCCTCCACTCTAGAACCATCCTGGAGGAATAAACACAAAGATTTTATCCCTTTTCACTTAAAAAACAAACCTCATGGCCATACCCGTGGGCTATTGAGCTAACAGAGGTGGGTACTCGCGGTCAACACATGCATTGACCGCGGGTACCCTACCCGTGACCAGTATGCTTGTAGCCCGCATACAACGGCATGACCAAATAGGGCTTGTCCAATAAAAACATTTAACCACTGAAAATTGAAATAAAAATTACGAAATGAAAGAGGAGGATGAGATAGCTAACCTGCTCCAAATAGCTCGACGAAAGGATGCCCGTAGCTCCCAGAATCAGCGACTGAAATCCAAGGTGAAAACTAACCAGAAACTCCAAATTGGATAAAAAGCGAAAATGAATTGTAAATTGTAATTTTTTATTACTATTTATAGTTTTCGAAACCCACTTGTCTATAGTTTTTTCCTTTCTAAGCTGTTTTGGACTAATCTAATGTCTTGGAGTAGCATTTTGAACAGATTTCTTCGACAAGAGTTGTTTTTGACCGCCTCATGCCTACGACAGGTATAGTTCACACCTGGCATATAGGTTAGCTATCATTTTCACATCCATTATGCATTTGACCTTTTGACCATTTGCATTAACCCTAGGTGCGACCCCGCTTCTTAACCGACACGTACCCTTCATAATGTTATGAGAAGTGTCATTATTTAGCAGTAGGGATTGTTCGAACATGGGTGTCCTAGTTAGAACCCCATTTCGTCTTATGACACCCATGCTGTTGTTTTTCCTTAATATTGAGAGTCCTTCATAGTTACACCATGAATTTGTGATAAAGAATCATACTCTACTTTGTCTTATGTTGGCCATCTCCCATAAGGAATCCCCCCATTTTTACCAAGTTGTGATTGCATTGCATCATCCTGCTTGCCGCTTGAGCCTTGTGCCAGCTCCTGCTTACTCAATTGTCCTCCTGGTGCCTGAGAACTCTCCTTGTCGAGCCCTACAGAGCTTTCATGTTCCCTTCATAACTTGACGACCTTTTGACCCTGAGGGAACACCCCCCCCGCCCGCCCTGAGTGTCCACAACCCACACATGCTTCCTTGCATTGATCATAGGTATGTTCCACTGCTTGGTACTAGTCTACTCGCTATTCGACACTCATTCCCTCATTTGTTGTACTATAAGCAATTTTATTATTTTCAAGCTTTCCAAATATGAAAAAGACAAAAAAAATCAAATATTCCAAAAAGCCAGATGGGATTATGGTTACTACTTCTAGTTGGCAGCTGTTGTGTCACCTTAGAACAGAGCATTCATTCCACTCCATCCATTATGAGTCGAGACTATATTCAGACCTTAGGAGCTGTACTCATTTCTCAGTTTCACTCCACCGATTAGTTAAGCTTCCAGTCACTATGGAGTCCTTTGTTGATGCCTCCTACATTGCACAATTTTATGTTGATTTTATGCCGCCTGAGTCTTGTTCAAAGGTAGTCCTGAAACCAGTGTCGACCACTCCTCATATCTCTTGACTATTGCATGTCGGTCATCCTTATTGATTCAATCCATTTCATCTGAGTTCTTCCAAATCTTTCAGCGTAGCTGTTACCTCGTGTTGGTCAATGGAGGATGCCTTAAGGCCCTTCTGCTAGCGAGTTGCATTCCGTCGACTTCAACCCATTTATTACAGAATTTGAGACTTAGAGTTCAGTTGAGTACCTTGAGGCTTGCAATGATTAGTGGTAGGTTCTCTCGCTATTGACAGTTTTGGGAATACATCAATGTCCACTGATCAATGGATTAATCTCAGTGTTCAACTTCAACACATCTATTCGCACTTTGATGATTGTACTCTGTGCCTTGATGCCCATTTTCACTATTGGTGGGTTATCTCACATCTATTAACAATATACATCATTGACCGGTAATCTGACGATGTCACATCAGGTTCAACCTCAACACCTTTATTCACTTGATGGGACTAGCACTGTAGATGATTTGTGTAGAAGACCCCAGGAGATAGTGGCATTCAGTATGCTACTTACGATCGTGACTGTACATCTGAGATATCACCTCTCAAACATCAACAGTTTGTACCTCCAGTTTGTACCAGCTGTTTCCTTTCAGCAAGAGACTGTCTCTTACTGTAGATGGTTATGGATATGATCACTTATGACATGTATTCATTATATACTGCCTATTCTTGGCCATTGTATCAGATTGTTGTATTGTACCGACATGTATAGAGAGATATTATTGTATTATGATGAGTGAGCTATTCTCTCCAGTTGTGTCTCCATCACTCCACTTCTAAGATTTATAATGTATTTCGGCCATCATAGCACCATTCTCTGACCTCACACATTAGGGGGCATCTGTTATAGCATAATTTTCCACCTTGTGAATATCAGCATTGATTGGCCTTGAAGATCCATTTCACTGACTCGGATTCATCATTTTGTCCTCCAGGAACACATTTTCCCTATTTTTGTTTCTGCATGCTAGTTGTTCCACTATAGCCAGCGTACATGCGGGCTGTTCCACTATAGCCCGCGGGTACTAAGTCAAATGGTAAAAATCATTAGAAAATTAGTTTTTACTCCCAAAAAGCGGTCTTAGGGTGACCTTTGGCCCTCCATATGCCCCGAAACACCTCAATGTGTCCTTTCACTTACCTTTGGAAGCCTATATATTGAGCTCTTATGTTGTATGGAAGGGAGGAGAAAGAGAGAGCAAGATAACTCTAGTGGATTTTTGTCGTGACTTGAGTCTACAATCATTGATCCTTGTAGTTGTGAACTTCTTATGTTCACCTCTGAAACTCCTTTCATAGTTTGAGTTTGCCATTACATGGAGGATTGAAGTGGTGGAGGCACAAGTGGAAAGACCCAGTTCTTAGTTCAGATTGGTTTCTAGCAAGAGGTCATATATTGTACTTCTTGTTATTCATTAATGGAAATACTCATTTTCTCTTCCAATTGATATTGTGAATATTGTTAAATTATATTGGGTTATATTTGCTTATGATATCATGGATCATGCTATTGATTATGCTAATGTATTTTACATGTTATATGCACTTGCTTGTACTTGTTGTTGAGACTAATTCACGGGTTCAAGTGTAGAAGTTGAAGGGCTCAACGGGGATCTACTTCGAACATCTGGTTGAAGTTTGGTCTTTTCTCCATTATCTTAGCATTGTCATTTATATAGCATTGCATTTGGAATTGACTCATTTTCTGGTAGTCAGTTGTCTATTGTGGTTTTCCCCGAAGCCATAGGAAGTTTTCTCTATAACAAGAAGTTTCATCCACAATACAAGAGGTAAATACCTTTAGTTTGCAAACTCATGGAAATGATCAACAATGGGGAAAACTTCATGTAGTAGCAGGTAATTCTTTAACTCACGAATTGGGATGTTGGCACTTGAAAAATGGCATAACATTAGACACTAACTACAGTATATATGCCCCCTTTTCTCTGACATCTTTTGGATGATTTTGAATGGATAGTAACAATGGAGATCAAGTTCAATAAATAGTCACTCCCATAGTCAATGTATAGATAGCTTGTGTGTGCCCAATTTTTGGATGCGTCCTATATTGAATGGTCATAGTCTGGTTCATCTCATTGATGGTGTTTCCAACGCTATTTGGAGCCTCCCTCTTCCTGATAAAACAAATAAGAGATAGCCATAGCTCTGGAATGGGGTTTACTCTACCCCTGGTGCACCCTCACTATTATGTGCAGAACACAAATCCATAATCCACATTGATTTTACCCTTTCTTTCATATTTGTTCATGAATACTCATTTAATGATAGTACATAATATTAAACATATGGTGGTTAAGGTAGTCCTTTACCTTAGATTATGTGAAGTTACTATTGGAGTACTCCCTCTTTATGTGAAGAGAGGAGAATACACTACTACATGAAGGGGTCTTTTGAGATGTTAATTTAAGACGATATTATCTTACATCTCAAAATCCCCCCTTTATTTATGTTGATTCCACCTGTTAGCACTCATATTTTCCTTCAGCTGTATCAAGGAAACCTCGAGGTAACCTCAAACCAATCTTTAGATTGAAAGTTGGCCTCCTTTAGCCAGAGAGGGCCCTCTCAACAAATCTACCATCCAATGTCACCACGACAACAGTTTGATAATAAACTCAATGGCCAAATGTATACAATGAATAAAAACTTAAGGATTTTTAATGAGGTGGTTAGATAAACAGGAAAGGGATACCATTGGGCAATGGAGTCGAGAAACAGAAAAATAATAGATCAGCAGCCAAACAAATGTTTCATACAAAGGAAAGATAGCTATTTTATCACAGTCAATAAGATTTTGTAAGTGACAAGGAAAGACATAAAGACAGTCCACTAACAATGGGCATCAATTTTCAAACGAATCCACTGTTAATTTTGGAGAAATAAATGGATACTCAGATGCGGATAAATCGAGGCATAGAACATGAATCTCAATCTATATGAACATTCATCTAAGCATAGAAGAAAATGCCATAATGAAAAGCATGACAAAGAAAGTAAACATGCACATGTAGAGAAAGGGAAAAGGTACAGACTATAATTTTGAAACAACACATGAATCTTTGATAAAAAATCTACTCAGTTCTGAGATCTTTATTAATTTCTGGAGACAACTTTGAAAACCCAGAACGTGCTCCTTCCTACTGAAAATCCACCTTTACAAGTTTTTTACATATCAATATATAGAAAGACGGCCTATACCTAATCTTGAATTCAAAACCTAACTGAAACTCTAAAAATAGAAACAGTTACAACTTTTTTTTTTAATTTCAGGAAGTAAATTTGCTGAAAAATAGGCTTCAAAGTCCTAGCTGTATATCTCAGATGGTGATAGCTGTGTACATTTTGAGAGTTTTTTTCGTAATTGGGCATGTGTTGAAGAATAGCCTCTTTCCGTTTGTGAAAATTCGTCTTCATTTGGAAGAAACAACTCTTTGAAGTTAATGACTAAAACAGTAAACTGAAATTCTAGAACATTGCCCCTAAAGATGAATTCTATTCTCTTAACCCATAACACTTGTGAAAATTCTGAGAGAGGTTATTGGAGAATGTCTTGTGCTGAATAAAAACCTCTCTCTGTTTCCTCAAATGCCTCTAGGTTTGGCGGAAACAGTTGCTAGAAAATGGTGACTAAAACAATCATTTCCTGAAATAAATGAAATTTCATAAACAATTTTCCTGTGAAAACAATCCACTGGTTTTTTCCCCATGGTTTTGATTTTGAGATCTTGGAAAATATTTTCATCTTAAATATTTCCATTCCTATTTTTACGTGATTTCTTTCCCAATAAATTACCCAAAAATCCAATGTTATAACATATGTTTCAAACTTTCGGGCAATGTATTATTTTCTCTCTGCAACCATTAGGTAGTGGTTTACCTTACCACTTCTCCGAGTAGCAGAATAATATGCTAGTGACATGTGGTAAAAGTAAAAACCACGGTAAATATTCCACACCACCCTCATCATTCTAACCCTGAGCTAGTTGAGTGAGCGGAATGAATGGTAGACACTTATCCAAACATTGTCTTTTTCAAAGTTTTCATTTGACATTTTTTGAGATTCATGCCAAGACTTTGGTGATTGGGTTTGAATATTAATATAAAATATTTATATTAATAACTATGAAATTTTAAATTTTTAAACAAAGACTTGGGCATTTTGGAGATCCGCCATCTTTTAGCCATTCCACCATTTTAGAACTTCAATAACTATTTTAGAGATTCACCAGTGCTTTATCTGCCTAATTTACCATATTGGCCAAATTTAGAAGCCCTGTCAATTCATTTATATGCTCTGCTAAATATAGAATTTTTCCACTAGCTCCTGGTCACAACCTTTGATCTTTTTCTACCTTGATCGTGACCGTTGATTACTTTATATGCTATTACAAGGTACTTTATTTAATTCTTTAGCTCTTCTTTGGCGTGGCCAATGGTCATATGGATCATTTTTTTGGGGGGGACTTGGTGTCTTCCTCACCGAACTTAGGAGATATCACAACCCATTTTTTGGATTGGCAATCTTTCATTCACATTGGAAAAATACTGTGCTAACACCACCAACTAGAATAATAGCCACATCACCTCTACAAGGTAAAGAGAATTTTCAAGTGCTTTCAGCACAGCATAATGAAGAAACAATATCCCCACACCTGATCGGGAAAGGATTGTTCCTTCATGTCACTCTTCGGCAAGATATCCCTATTCTCAACATTCAACATTCTATCTAGGGTAGAGGTGGGTTGTGCCCCTATTTCATTGGAACCCAACAAGGAAGAAAAATGATGAGCTGATGTACCCATTCCTCCATGAACGATATCGCTCTGCCAGCTATTCTCAGCATTCAACACTATGTCCAAGGAAGAGGTGGGTTGTGTCCCTATTTCACTGGTATGCAAAAAGGTGGAACAACAATGAGTCAGTGGTCCCATTCCTTTCCTCCATGAAAGATATTTCTCTCTGTCCATATGTCCCCATTCTTGGCATTCAACATTGTGTCCATGGAAGAGGTGGGTTGTGGCCCTATCTCACTGGCACCTAATAAGGCGAAACAACTATTAACGCCTAAAAATATCACACATGTGACATTTCAGTGATTCATCAATTAAAGCATCATCAATATAAACAATGCATTTCAACACAGACATCCCCAATAGATCCAAAGTACAGTATGAGTCTCTTAGTGCCAAGAAATAGTAACAACAAAGGATAGTGCGGGTATTGCATAGTTAACCAGGGCTATAGCGCAGGTTATTAGAAAAATTCCTATGCTACACCTGCGTGACATTTCCTTCAATAGCCACGCTACTATCAAAATGGTGGGACCACTTACTCCCAGTGGAAATTGAAGACTCAATCCTCTGCAAGGATCCCAATTCAGATCCTAATACACTCAGTAGAATTATTCAACCCCCTTTATGTACTTTGGAACCATTTCATGAAGGATGATAGTTCACATTTGGATCTAGTTGTTTGTTGGCCAACTCTTGGACTATGAAAGAAAGCCATTGGAATTCATTTTGTAGAGAGAAATTAGAGCAAGGTTATGCTTCTAGATTCGATTTGTAGCTTCCTCATAGCCCACCATTTCCTACCATTGTGAGTATTCCCAAGCTTTCTTTCAATCTACCATCAAGGGGCAAGTGTTTCTCTCCATTGTTCTTCCATCTTCTCAGCATTTAGTTTGGACAAGAAAGGCTTCCCTAAGGGAGATTGTTGGATTCCCTTGAATCCTTCACCTCCTAGGTGTTGTACAACTATTCCACTAGGAAATACAAGAGTGGTATAGGATACCTTTGGTTGTTGTTGGAGTTTTCATATTTCCCCCATCTCTTTCATTTTATTTTCATCAATATTTTTATGTTTTAATGTGAACTACACTAAAAATATCTTGCAAGATCACTTGGAGGAATACCAACCACCATAAAGGAGCTCTAAGGACTGAGGCCTTGCAGCAACCTACAAAGATTAGCCCCTCACCAAGTAGAAGAGTGCATAGGTGCAATTTTTTGCATAACATTTCTAATGGAGACCATACTTATTTTCGTTCATTTCATTTTAAACTAGGTTGTTTTATGCTAAGTATATAGTTCAAGGTGTTTCTTACTTGTAGGAGAGCTGGTATTCCATCTCTTGCTTCTCACGACCATGTAACGTCCCCAGTTTGACCCCATGGCATTAAAACGTAAATGATGTAATATTGTTATAAAATCATGGTGAGGAGCTCAAGGCCAAGGCCTCGCCATCGATTTATTGATGCATATGGTTTGCGTGCTAGCAAGGCACATTGGAATTTCAACATCATGTAATATGCATTTTAATAAAAATACCCGCAACTAGCTATGCAATGCAACAAAGAGATGGGGGCATGATTTTTCAAGGACTTGGGAGGGAAAACATTCAAACCCTTAGAGCCAATCAAGTCAAGCCAAGTGTCAACGGGAGAACCCATCAAACCCTCAACTACCCATGTTGACTTTTGTACCCAATCATTCAAGAGTTGGTTGGGGTAGTTAATGCCTTGGGAATGGAGAGGTATGGCTGTCCAAATTCGGGTATGGGCAATCCACCCTTCATGAAAAATCGTGTTTGTCTCCTTGGGCAAGAAAAGAGCCACGAAATTGCTCTCTAAGCCATTATTCACCATGGCCTTGCTCTCTCACGCAGCTCTAGCTGCCTGGGCGTTTTCCTCCTTGGTTTTTCTGTGTTCCCCTTCATCTTTTAGCTGGGAAGGGGCATTTTTGTGTTGATTACCAGTGGGGAAGAGAACATAACGTTTTTGGGTCTTCCTGGAGGTCATTTATGCAATTGGAAAGGATCATAACTAGTGGGAGAAATCGGTTTTGCTTCATGGGGGTTGAATTCAAAATTCCATAGTTCGTTTGGGCGAACCATGAGTTGGAGAGCCAATGTGGTCCATGTGTTGTGAGTACCTTTGTTGTAAATGTGTTAGGGCATCGGTAATGGGTAATCCATTGTTTTGGATTGAGCTTGAGAGTAAGCATCCAGGGTTCAAGTGTAGCCTGATAAACCTAGTTGAACTGGCTTGGCTGAGATGAAATGGTTAATGGGTTGTGTGTGAGCTCGAATGTCCCCTTTTCCTTGTGAGAATCATGCCCAGCTTGGGGATGGCCTTTGGACGGACTGAGTATATGCCATCGAAGAGCCTACAATTGGGTGGAATGTTGCAACGACATAGCTAGTTGCTTGGGACAATTGTGAAAGGAAGATAAGTATCTGATGTGTATTTACTTCTCCAATATTTAATTTGATGATTAATTTGTTATGCTGGATGAGCATGAATTGTGTGTGTATGATGTTTTAATTTTGCTGCGCATACTTACTTGATTGCATCTGCACACTCTTGTTTTTAATAGTATGAATCTAATGAATGGGCTGAATTTTGATGTCAAATCCCCATAGATTGGCATCATGTACCCTTCCTTTCCTTGGTTGGATGGGTGGGTACATTACAGACCATGGATTATTTTTTCTCATAGCCACGCGGTTCCCAACGTCTCTTCCATGGTGACAACGCGGAATCAACTTTAACAGTTGTGCATATGCATACTTTATCAATTCATAACCCACGCTACAATGCTCATTGATATCGCATGGCAGGTCAGTGCATTACCAGTGCTTCTCGCACATCTATTTTGTATTTACCTATGATATACACTTGGTAGAGTGTGGTTTAGTTGTGCTACTATTGATTATTTTCTTTTTATCTCCATAGTTTAGTTTGGCATCCCAATTGCTGCTTACTAGTGAACTTAATAAGGCTAATTAACCCAATTACTTAATTTTTTTAGTAATTAGTTCACCTATAACAATATTAGGAAGTAAAGAGTACATCTCTCTAGAAAATTAACTAGGTAACCAAATTTGAGGCTTTCAATGGGCCTCATTGTTGTCACTAGTATTCAATACCATTTCTTGTTTATGCATCAATCGATATGTTGTTTTTAGTTGTATTGCTAGTGTAGAAAACACTTTTGGCACACAAATAAGGACCTAAAGAAATTTATTTCCCAAAGTATGCTCTTCACTTCGCACTTCATGTGATATTGGTGAATCAGAAAAAGGGTGAGAAGTGTGAAATAAATCCACTACACACTTGTCCATTAGTTTTAATAATTTGATTTTGCAAGGCGCCATGAGCATCTCTTACCACTAAAAGCACATATTTCTTGATATACTCTTTTAGTTAATTTTCAAATGGAATCATTTTTTTTTTCTTTTATCACACGTGTTTGCTCCACTAGCACACAATAGGAGGGCTAAAAACTCTTCCAATCCAAGTATGCTCTCCACCTCACAGTTCATGTGAGCTTGGTGAATTAGAAAGGTTGGGATTGTGAAATAACCCTCTTACACTTCATAAGTGAAACATACAAACCCATTAAAATAAACATTGTAATTGTCTTAACCAAATAAAATCCTCCATGGAAGTTCACAAAAATACATTTTAGTTAGGTAGAATTAATTGAGCTAGGCATCCATTAATTCTCACCAATCTAGTTTCATTAGGAATACTATGAAACGTACTTTGAAACATAGTATTGTGGTCTTTTAGGGTACTTACAAAAATCCTGTTAGAAGCAAGTGTTAAAAGAAAACCCCGATAAGAAGTGCACCATGACCAAGGAGTTGAAAGCCGAGGTATAGCTTCCCTGATCTCCCCTATGAGCCACTCAACTTGTTGTAGGGAGACGACACTATACCGTGCAGGCTAAACCACTGATCCACACTTGACGCAAGGTAACTTAGTGTCCCAACTTAGGATATCACCAAGGAGAAATTATGATAGAAATTGACTCCTGTAGTTAGATATTTCCATTGAGAGGTGTTTCCAATTCTTCTTGATTGGATCATTAGCCCCATTACTGGTATAAATAGCTCTTTGTTACCTCCACAAGTCGATTGGTGAGTGGATACCATTATCACCATCGATTGTGCTTTTGGGAGGCCCAATTACATTTTAGAGGAAGTATGTTCGGTCTTATAGGGAATTTACATTCATTTTCTTTTAACTACAAGTTCAATAACTCATAGTAAAAAGATCATACATGTGGGAACTCATGCACTAAAACCAATATTACACATATCACTCACTTATCGCACCATTTTGCATCTGTTCTGGTTAGCATATTTCTAGATTTGTTCAATTTTGTTTATTCCACTATCACTCTCACATTAACACAAATCCTTCATTATTGATGAACAAAACAACATCCTAAGACAGTCTCGTAGACTGCAAGGACTATCCCCTCTCTCGAGGGGTGTTTTCCCACCTTCCCGCCATATTGCATGCAGAGTTAATTCAAGTTGGGGTCGTTCCCATGTAGCATTGATAGTATCATCCGGTCAAGGACATGCCTTTCTAGGTACATTTTCTTCCCTCGGAGAATCTATTAATTACACCACATCTTCCGCCATCGGAAGTTGTATCACGCTAGCTTCTCCCCAAGGAGATCTTCCCGATCCCTTTGACCCATCCTCTCTCATAGGAGTTCAACCATTGTTTACAACAACACCTCAGTCTCCACCTCATGGAAATCACATCCCAAACAAAATGGTAAGACCTTTCGTCCTTACCTTACCATTTATGAATAGTCTAAATCTACCAAATTTGGCCAAACTAACAAATGACCCCATTGCTCATGATGCGACATGGCCAGCTATGCCAGACAAGCTTCCTTCCGATATTCCAAAATTTTAAGTAAAAGAGGGAGATGATCCCTCCAACCACATTATGTATTTCCTCTTACGGTGTTCATCTAACAAAATAGTGGATGAACCCATGAGGCTTCACCTCTTCTAGTGTACCCTCATTGGAACAACAACGAAATGGTAAATAAACCTAGAAAGTGGAACCCATTCCACATTTGTGACATTGGCCATTGCATTTACTACGTACATTAAAATTCCAATTTAACATGATCTAGGCCTTGAAATTCTCACTAATTTTTGTCAAAATACTTCCACTGACATTGCATACCACATCCACGAGTGGTGTAGATGTTGCACACTATGCAAAATCAAAATACAACCTCCATTTTTGTTGAATTGATTCATCAAATCTCTCCAACCCTCCATGGCTAAAGATGTCACCACCTCCATGCCACAAAGTTAGGAAGAGGCTGTTATGAAAGCACAACATTTCCACCTTATATATTCACAGTCTAGATATCTTTACACAATTATCCCTAATGCCCTGTGACATCGGTTGTTGGATCCTACACCTTTGGGATGGTAACATTCGGTGGATGGGATTATTGGGTCCTTATTACCCATCCATGACACCCGTTTTGGCACACCCTACACCGGTACCAACACCATCAGTTGGTCAATTATAGTATGGACCATACAGTCCTACCTACCCAAACATTAGCCAAGTGATGATAATTCCCACACTGCCAATGGCGCAAGTCGCTCCTACACCCGCATCTTATGGAATGAAAACGAAATTTATCCCACCATCGTGATATTATCCATATTACCTTTTCCCATTCCAAACTGGTCAACAACCTTCCTCCCACATGGGGATTAACCTAGTTCAACCTACTTATGTTCAGCATGCTCAATAATTTGAGCAATTATATGCTGCAAACCCCGAGAATCAACAAATTCAAGGGAAGAATAAAGGTAAGAACAAGTAGAATCAACGGCTGGGACAAGGGGGAAATACCCCTCCCCAAATAAACCAGAATACATGTGATCCAAATGTGGGGAATAATAGTACCCCCAATCAAGGGAAGAATCCCCCCCGAGAACAATTATTGCTGCTCCATCTACCACAATTATGGTCATTACACACATCATTTTCCTCTTCTCTCTCACTGCCAACAATTAGTGGAAGCTAAAAATAGGATGGTGACAAAAACTCCTCATGAAATGATTCCTCCCCAACAACAAATAGTTTTGTTACAGAAACCCTTCTCCAATCAAGGGACAGTTACACAAGAACAAGATCCTCGCCCATCCGACGATCGCTCTTTCCAAAATATCAATATGTTGGATATAAACCTTTAGACGCGATTCAAGGGTTACGTTGGGCCTTCCACCCCCCAAGTGGAAGAAGTCTCTATCCCCTCAGGGGGCCCTTTACAAATACCATGCCTGAATACCAAACAAATCCCATAGATTCCAAAAGTACCACTCAGGCGTACCCCTAATAACCCCCACATGAAAGCTTCGCACAATTACAATATTGTGGATGAATTAGCTGAATTGCCTATAGCTATGTCCACATTAGAGGTGTTACAGTCTTTCCCAACACAATAAAAGGCATTACTCAATGAACTTGGTGTCATTGACCCATCTGACTCGCACCACATGACCTTTGATCTTGACAAAGGTGACCCGCTACTACTATCTTCAGTCGCATTCCAAGTTCCAGTTACGTTAAAGAACGTCATGATCAATTGATGAATGTGCATCCACTTACGTCATGTTATCCAAAGTATGGAAACGATAGGATTCCCCAAGCTGGTCCCCTCATCTATCTCTCTTTGCACATATGATAAGAGACCATCCCAACCAAGAGGATTGTACCAGAATGTCCCCATAGAGGTGGGGGGAAAGATGGTTATGATCGATATTGAGGTAATTGATGCTGATATCGACTAAACCATCCTCTTGGGGAGTAGTTACATGTTCTCCATGAAGGACGTAGCCTCCTTAGTCTTTCGCATCATGATGTTTCCCTTGAATGGGAAGGTAGTTACCCTCGACCAGATTAACTATTGTGACCCTAATACCACAAGCAATACCGATAACATCCTACCAACCATATTGGGCGATGATAAACCATATGTTGACATTTCCCCAGGTATGTAAAAGGACTCCAATTTGTTAGGAACATATTCAAGACCACCACCAAATATCCCTACATGTAATGATGGCCTAATGAGCATAATTTTAACCATGGAAAATGGATCTGCTTCCACCCCAACACTATCATTAGCTCCACTGCTGGGCCATGGCATTGAAAAAATGTTGAGTCCATAGGTACCACCGATTATTCAAAACCCATTCTTTTATCCCCTACGGGTGTACAAGGGATGTTGGTTATGGCTCAGTTAACTATTAAAACATTTAAAAAAAACCATCCATACTTAGGATATATTTCACTAGTCATCTAGATTAATTTCCTAAGTTTTGACTAGCTAAATAGGGATAGTTTTGTCTTTTAGTGGACCACTTGCCATCCTAAGTCACAAAAATGAATTTGGACAAATTTTGGATAAGCTTTCCTTGGATTCTGTCTGATTTTATTCTATTCCTGAATTAGAAAGACACTTTTCTGATTTAGACAGCATTATCCTATTTTTTCTACTTTCTAGTCGATAAGGTAAAGCTAGTTGACTTGGAAACTCTCTCCACTTGAACATTTCTACCTCCAACACTTTATTCTCTCATAAAGTCATCATTACATTCCGTTTACATCACTCATGAGATTCCATACCATATTCATCAAATTCGTGAGCCTTTAGAGTGTTTTGGAAAGTGCTTTTGAAACCTAGGTGGTTTTATGCTTTTAGTAAGCCTTACTTTTTTGTGCTTTACAAATTTCTTTTAAGGAATTCTATTTTATCTCTTTCAGATTAATTATATATTGTATTCATATTGGGGAATAATACATGAGATGATATTTCCATCAATTGAGTTCCTTCCCTTATGTTTCTGTCTCAATATTTCTTCTTCTTCTTCTTGCATATCTTTGAATAATTCTTGTGATGACTTATTTCTTCAATATTCTTGGCTATTAGAATTATTTCATGGTATTAAACCTATACATAATTATCACATGGTATTAGATCATTTTGAGTTATTAATTAAATTAGTCTTCCAGTATAAGTTTCAGAGAGTTTGTTTTGCAGGTAATGAAGATCAAATAGCAGAAATTTATTGTTGAAGAAGAACTCTGATATCTCCATCTCTCATCATTGTTCTCCTCTTACACTTCAGATATTAAGGATCCTTTGTTGGTCAATGGTATCCAACAAGGTGATAAATAGTTATTTGGAAGTCAATATACAGTTGAGGTCGTTGATTGCGCCTTCACTTCCTTTGTCCATGCTCCTACTAGTTCATACATGATTGCCAACACATTTTTCAAGAAGTTGGAGACATCTCTCAGTTCTCTCATATGTCTTATGATTTGAATCATCAGCATTTGTTGCATCTTATACACACTCAGAACCTCTCCTTGGGTTTCTTTTTGGTGTGTTATTGAATTCTATGGAGGAAAAATTACAGTTTGCAGTGACTAGTTTCGCTCTCTCTGTCATGCTTCTAGTTCACTGCATGATTTTTGGCACCTATTGAACAAAAGATGGAGGACATCATCAAGTATCATTTGGATCTGATCTCAAGAAGCTCAAGTATAGTGAGCACATTCCACTTATTCCCAAGAAGAATATTCCTCCATACATTTGACCAAGTTATCACCTTCTTGGAGTTTGGAGAGCATTATTATGGTGTATTCCAGGATCTTGAGGGGAGGTTTTCTTTCCAAGTGGTTTTCATTCTTTCCTCACTTACATGGACTAATAATTTTTTGTCTTGGGGTGACCATAAGCCTTGTTTCCTGGGCCCTATATTTATGATATTTTACCTCATAAAGTCAGGCTTAAGGGGGGGTGTTGAAACATTTAAAAAAACACATCCATACTTAGGATATATTTTACTAGTCATCTAGATTAATTTCCTAAGTTTTGACTAGCTAAATAGGGTCGATTTTGTCTTTTAGTGGACCACTTTCCATCCTAAGTCACCAAAATGAATTTGGAAAAATTTTGGATAATATTTCCTTGGATTTTGTCTAATTTTATTCTATTCCTGAATTATAAAGACACTTTCCTGATTTAGACAGCTTTATCTTGTTTTTTGTACTTTCTAGTGGATAAGGTAAAGCTAGTTGACATGGAAACTCTATCCACTTGAGAAGTTCGAACTACACCACTTTCTTCTCTCCTAAAGTCATCATTACATTCCATTTACATAACTCATGAGCTTCCATACCATATTCATCCAATTCGTGAGCCTTTAGAGTGTTTTGGAAAGTGCTTTTTGACACCTAGGAGGTTTTTATGGTTTTAGTAAGCCTTACTTTTTTGTGCTTCACAACTTGCCTTTAACGCATTCTATTTTCTCTCTTGAGATGTATTATATATTGGATTCATATTGAGGAATAATACATGAGATGATATTTTCATCAATTGAGTTCCTTCTCTTATATTTCTGCCTCAATATTTCTTCTTCATATTCTTGCATATCTTTGAATAATTCTTATGAGGACTTCTTTGCTTCAAGATTCTTGGCTATTAGAATTATTTCATGGTATTCAACCTATATAGAATTCTCATGCTAAATCTACCTAGGATAACTTTGGGAATACTAGTATGGTACCTTACACCATCATTACCAACGATGGCTTCTAAACCAGTATCCCATAATGAGTTTGTCCATGTTTCAGATAGTAGGACTGCAAGGAATGTAACACATCTAGTTATGACAACCCAACCTATGAAATCCATAAATACACCTCAATCGGTCATCCCCAGAACCACTAATGGGGGAACCAAATAACCAAAGTTGAAAGGTCCCCTATTACTAAACCCTACATCTAATTTAGTC
The DNA here is from genome assembly GCA_027924585.1 of Larix kaempferi. Lineage (NCBI taxonomy): Eukaryota > Viridiplantae > Streptophyta > Pinopsida > Pinales > Pinaceae > Larix > Larix kaempferi. The sequence continues at coordinate 5,267,670 of BSBM01000895.1, forward strand.
ACCGCGAAGCCTAAAGTATGGGGCATCAACATCTAGGAGTTGAAAGACCCAGTAACAATTAATACTCCCAACCAAAGGGTCACACCACCATGTGCTCTTTCCAGGTAGCAAGGCCATGCAAAAAATCTATGTCCTACTTTACCAGAGCTAAGGAATTTTCTCAACACTCCCATTAGCATCACCCACACTCCACTAACGGCAAAAGGGGGCATACCCCTCTTTCCCACACCTAAGTACAGAACATTATGTACAAACCACGTATGTGTTTTTTGTTCTCAGTATGGGCACTATACACATCATTTCCTTGATCTCCTCCACAATCGAGAGGATTTGGAAACCATTCAGTTCACCGAACCCTTGGGGGACACCTAACCCACCTCATCATCCTCGATGTTGACCCATTCTCGATCATCAACCCCAACTATCAGCCTGCCTAACCTTATCTCCAAGTCAACTACCAAAACTGCCATCCGGTCCCCAGCAACTGCCCCACCTACCATAGCTCCTCCAGCGCCAACTCCTATCGCTCTGGAAGGACCACCCTCAGTAACACCTACTCCTCCAACGGAAGACCCAGATCGGCCGACAGGCTGATCCATCCTCAGTCTCGGCCTTCGAGGGGACCTCACAAGACCAACATCTAAATCAAAAGAGAAAACCACCACCAACACCTGCTAAACATATATATCATCAAGTTTGCAAAAATAAACAGTATGTACAAGTATATATGAGAATGATACAAAAACATAAAAAAACATACCATTAGCATCAAATCCACTAGTAGGAATGGGTATCTCTCGATATCCTTAGTAGTCCATACCACTCCAAGGATATCTCTCAGGATGGCCTATGCGGCCCTCCCATACATCTAACACCTATAGGGTAAAAAAGGCCCCCACGAACCCACCACTAGCACAGGGCATAATATTCCCCAAGAACACCATCCATGGTTCCTGTGCCCCCCTGTAGGGAACCACGACCTGTGGCTTCAGAGACAGATAATGCTCAAAGAAGTATGAGCATAATACACTACCATGGAAAAAGGGGCGCCACGCCACACCTCCTTTCCATGGGATACCCAACCATCACCCAGTCATCAATGAACCATCACCCATCCATCACCCAGCCATCAACGAACCTCATGCCATGGGATACCTAGCCATCACCCTCTCCACTAGTTGGAGCTGTCATCCTATATTCCATATGGGAGACACGGTTTTCAACACATGTACAATTGTTGTCGCCATAGCCTCCACCGTTAGAGTCCTCAAATGGCTCACCAACACACCACCCAAGTTCATAGAACTCGGGTCACCACCATAGTACCAATCCACTAAGGTATGGATTGTCTCCCCGAACAATAGTAGAGGGGGTGTTGTAATTGTAAAATTAGTCACAGCAGATCTAATGAACAAGTAAATCAATCACAACAGATGAACATAGAAAATATGGTGCAAAACTGTGCAAAACATGCAGCAGTGCTCTCTATCCCAGAAAGGGTGAATGAATTACAATAGAATACAATACAAACTGTTACAATGAACAGAGCAATTCGAATTGCCTAAGGAGGTCATTCGAATCACTGAATGGAGTAGCTTGACTCAATCTAGGAGTCCTCATCAATCATCGGTGTTGCTCATCAATCACAACAAACAGTCATCCAGGTGTCAAGCTGAGTCTAACTGATCATAATAAATGTAACTGAAGTGTGTAGCACTGATATAGGATCTGGAGGCTCAGTGGGGGCGCATGGGAGGCTAACTGGAGTCAGAACAAGTCACCTAATCGAACTGGAGGTCAATCGGAGGTGAAACAGTCAGTCAGGAGTGAAATCGGAGTGAAATCAATCAGAATCGGAGCTAACTGAATGTAACTGGAGTGAATCTGCAGTGGTAGGTGAACAAGTGCGCCCTTCTCTGTCAGTAGGTGAGAAGAGGGTGCCTTTCAGCTTAGGAGGGATAAAACTCTGTGGAAGGTGGCTCCCGGGTGCTAGAAGAAGGTGGATAAGGTGCTGGAGGCATCAAACTGGTGACTGGACTGCATATCCTGAAATAGATCATGCAAGATCCTGAAGTAGATATGTATCCCGAAATAGATGATCTTGAAATAGATATGTATCCCGAAATAGATGATGGATATCCGAACACCCCCCCTCAAGCTAGACTATGATGTGCCAACTAAAATAATGTGGGGCCCTGGTAACTAAGACCAAAGGTCACCCCAATACAATAATCCAAAAAATGCTGAAAAATAAACTAAGTGAGGAAAGAGGGAAAACCCAGTGGGAAGAAAGCCCCCCCTCAAGTCTAACGCATAATAATGAATCAATCTGTCTCCACCATGATGGAAATCACCCCCAACAGTGAGCGGAGGTAAGAGAACTTCTTCTCAGTGAAGCTCTTGGTGAAGATGTCTGCAATTTGCTCATCAGTAGGGCAATATTGCAGAATGATGGTGCGGTCATGCACCAACTGTCGAATGTAATGCATATGAATCTCAATGTGCTTGGTCCTCTGCCGCTGAACTGGATCTGTGGAGATCTTGATAGCACTTTGATTGTCACAAAATAGGACAGTCGAAGTAGTGCCACCAAAACCAAACTCGGAAAGAATACCCTGCAACCAAACTGCCTGAATGCAGGCATTGACTGCCCCTCGATACTCTGCCTCTGCTGAAGAAAGTGCAATGGCTGCTTGCTTTTTTGCTGGACCAGAAAATAGCACCATGACCAATCATGAAAACATAACCGGAAGTGGACTTCCGATCAATGCTATCACCTGCCCAATCTGAATCAGTAAAACCAATGAAATCTAGCTCAGAATCTGCAGCATAATGTATGCCAAACTGTCTCGTACCTTGCACATACTGCAAGATCCGCTTGGCTGCTCGCCAATGAAGCTCATATGGCTTCTACATATATCTTGACACGGCACTCACGGCATATGAGATATCAGGCCGTGAATGTGTCAAATAAAGTAGTGAACCAATCAACTGTCGATACATACTGCAATCTGCAAGCGGTGTGGAATCTCCCTCCTCAAGACTGATTCCTGAGAGGAATGGGAACGGGGCTGCCTTACATTCAGCCATATTAAACTTCAATAACAGGTCGGAAGCATATTTTTGCTGAGATATAGTGATCCCATCGAAATTTTGAGCTATCTCCAAGCCCAAAAAGTGACTCAGCAAGCCCAAATCGCTCATGTCAAAAGCTAGATTTAAGGCAGTTTTTAGCTTGTTTATTGAAGTAAGTGTGCTACCAGTAATAAGCAGATCATCAACATAAAGTACAATAACCAACAAATTACCTTTAACTCGCTGAAGATAGACATTCGGATCAGATTTGCATCTTTGGAAATTCTGAGAAAGAAGGAAGGAGTCCATCTTTGCGTACCAAGCTCTTGGGGCCTGTTTTAACCCGTACAAAGACTTCTTCAATCTGCAAACCAATGATGGATCTGATGTATAACCCTCTGGCTGCTGCATATAGACCTCTTCAGCAAGGCCTCCATGTAAAAATGCACTCTTCACATCCATGTGATGCACCTCCCAGTGCTTGGATGCGGCAATAGCTAAAACAAGGCGGATGGAATCCATCTTTGCAACCGGTGCAAAGGTCTCTGTGTAGTCCACTCCTTGGACTTGGGAAAAACCTTTTGCCACCAACCTTGCTTTATATTTGCTGATAGTGCCATCAGCAGCAACTTTAGTACGGTAGACCCATTTACACTTCACTAATTTTCTTCCAGGTGGAAGAGAAACTAGCTCCCATGTATTGTTCTTTTGAAGAGAACTGTACTCTTCATCCATGGCATCTTTCCATCTCGGATCTCGATGGGCTGAATAGTATGATTGGGGATCTGAACCAGCCATCAAATAACAAATCTCAGGAAGAAATGGATCAGCAATAGAAAGAGCCATACCTGCCCTTTGAAAGTCTCCTCTTGTTCGTCTCGGATCAGCAGGATTTCCAAGACTAGAACCAGCAGATTGTAGAGTATTTTGGGCCCACTTTGGTAACTGAGGGGGATCTGAATGGTCGGATTCCGAACCTGATATGTCATGATCATCATATGCTGCTACAATATCAGAAATATCAGAACTCATACCTTCATTATCGCTGCTCGAATCTTCTTCTGGTGAAGGCGGTGAATCGGCAGTTTTCTCCTCAACTAGTTGCAATTCTTGAAGCGGTTCTTCAAACTGCACACTGCGCTCTATGAATATCTTTTTAGATCTGATATCCATGAGTTTATATGCTTTTGATTCTTCCCCATATCCTATCAATATGCACTCGATACTTTGTGGATCCAAAGCTCGTCTCTTCTCAGAAGGAATTCTAGCCCATGCAGTAGAGCCAAAAACTCTCAAATTTGACACATCCGGTTTGTGACCAAAGAATGCTTCGAAAGGAGTCATACCTTTCACGGATGAATGTGGAACTCGGTTCTGTATATATGCAGCAACATTGATTGCTTCAGCCCAAAGATTTGCAGCCAAACCTTTTGATTCAATCATGCATGTAGCCATCTCTTTCAGTGACCGGTTTTTCCTTTCCGCTACACCGTTCTGCTGGGGTGTGTAGGGAACTGTATGTTGGATCTTGATTCCGCTTTGGGCACAAAGTTGCAGCAACTCGGACTTGATATATTCCCCACCATTATCAGATCTAAGAGCTTTGATCTTGCTCTCAGTGGTGGTCTCAACAGAAGCCTTAAAATCCTTGAATTTTCCAAGCACTTCTGACTTGTTTTTGAGAAAGAATACCCATGTAAAGCGAGAATAATCATCAATAAATGTCAAAACATACCTTGAACCATTTAATGACATATGGGGCAGCGGACCGCTGATATCAGAATGGATCAATCCCAAAATAGTAGAGGCTCTGCTAGCCTTGCCGCGGTCGAATCTGTGCTCGGGGTGCTTCCCAATAATGCAACCGGAGCATATTCCCTTCGAGGAACGGAGTTGTGGAAGCCCATCAACCATGGATTTATTTGATAGCAGCAGCAAATACTTATAATTTAGATGTCCAAATCTTTCATGCCAAAGCCTACTAACCTCATTACCATGTGTGCGAAGAGCAGTGGGCTTTGCAAGCGGAATAAAGTGCGAAAACTCATAACATTTTGCAGTGTGGTTTGCCTTTCCAACCGCAACTAGTCTTCCACTTTTGATATCAGAAATTTCAACTGTATTAGGGCTGAATGTGACTTTCTTTGGATCACCGGTATGTGTCATTTGATACACAGAAAGGAGATTCGAAGCTAAGGAAGGCACATAGAGAACATTCTGAAAGCATCCATGATCTACATGAATCGTACCTTTGCCCTTTGAAGAAATTTTTGAGTCATCTCCCAAATGGATGGGGATGGAGCTGTTTGGATCGAATGAGGAAAAAGAATCAATATTTGCAGCCATATGATTTGATGCACCCGAATCTATCAAGAGAGTGGGCTTCGAAACCGTTGCCATGAGTGCTTGTCCTCTTTCATGATCGTCATTCCGATCCTTCTTCCTTGCACCGTCAGGAAGGGTTATGTTGTTCTTTTCCAAAAGGAGGGCCATTTGATCTATAGTCTTCTTCATACATGAACTTTCGGGATGAAAGCCACGGTTACAATAAGTACATTTAGATTTTTGGTTACCTTCTTTGCCCTTTTGCTTGGATTTCGAACTGGATGGTGCATCCGTTTGCTTGCCTTTGTCTTTTTGCTTGTGAGGCTCGAATTTGGGCTTCTCCTTCTTTAGCTTTCCTTTACCATTCGAAATCTTGGGTCCTTGAACAAATAGGGCTGAATCTTTGGAGCTTATGGACCCCATTTGAATCAACTTGTCATGCTCTTTCGTAATGGACTCAATGAAGGCATTCAAGGTAGGCATCTTCCAATTCGGGGTAGTTAGCCGACCGGAATTGAAAGTGGAGACAAATACCGAATAATCTTTCCCAAGCTTGCTTAGAATGGAGAGGATCAACTGTTTATCCTCTTTGATAACACCACTGTTCTTCAATTGCAAGTTAAAGTTCTTGAATTTTGTGAAGAATTCATTGATGGTCTCGAAATTCTCAGGATTAAGGCCAATCAATTCATTCTCTAATTGAAAAGCCCTAAGCTCATCCTGCTTGCCGAATAGTGTCTCAAGTTGCTCCCATATGGCCTTTGGAGTCTTCAATCCGCTGAGATGGAAGTGAAGATCTTTGGAGATGGAGAGACAAAGAAGACCGTAAGCTTCATCAAGCTTATTGTAGTGTTTGGTTCTTTCTGCCACATTGTTTGGCTCCAATTCAAGACCAAGAGTGACTCGGTAGTATCCTTTTGAACGTAATATGATCTCCATATCATCTTTCCAATCAAAATAATTGAATGGGGTGAGGATAGGCTTTGAAGAAGAGTATTCCATTGCTAGGAGCGAGTCAAATGATGAAGAAGAAGCTTGCATGCAGACTATAGCGAACGGGAATGCTGTAGGGAAGCTTGCATGCAGAATGTAGTGAGTGCACTTGGAGGAGATAATTAACCTGCAAATCACATAAGAACAATCACAATAAGGTCGAACAATCCACCCTTTGAGAGTTGCATCACACCTGGGATTGGATTTCAAGCAATGTTGAATAGGTCCAATGTATCAGATCCAGGAATTATGTGGTAACTCAAGCTTCTCGAGTGGTATTGGAGTATTTTTCAAGCTTTGCATGCACAGGAGCGAATGCCCTTGAGATATCTCATGCCAAACTTTTTGCAATTTTTTTTTTTTAGCAATTCAGTCAAATCTTCTTGTATAAACACCTGTAGAAAAGAGATCTTGTCCCTGCAATGGCTCTGATACCATGTAAAATTAGTCACAGCAGATCTAATGAACAAGTAAATCAATCACAACAGATGAACATAGAAAATATGGTGCAAAACTGTGCAAAACATGCAGCAGTGCTCTCTATCCCAGAAAGGGTGAATGAATTACAATAGAATACAATACAAACTGTTACAATGAACAGAGCAATTCGAATTGCCTAAGGAGGTCATTCGAATCACTGAATGGAGTAGCTTGACTCAATCTAGGAGTCCTCATCAATCATCGGTGTTGCTCATCAATCACAACAAACAGTCATCCAGGTGTCAAGCTGAGTCTAACTGATCATAATAAATGTAACTGAAGTGTGTAGCACTGATATAGGATCTGGAGGCTCAGTGGGGGCACATGGGAGGCTAACCGGAGTCAGAACAAGTCACCTAATCGAACTGGAAGTCAATCGGAGGTGAAACAGTCAGTCAGGAGTGAAATCGGAGTGAAATCAATCAGAATCGGAGCTAACTGAATGTAATTGGAGTGAATCTGCAGTGGTAGGTGAACAAGTGCGCCCTTCTCTGTCAGTAGGTGAGAAGAGGGCGCCTTTCAGCTTAGGAGGGCTAAAACTCTGTGGAAGGTGGCTCCCGGGTGCTAGAAGAAGGTGGATAAGGTGCTGGAGGCATCAAACTGGTGACTGGACTGCATATCCTGAAATAGATCATGCAAGATCCTGAAGTAGATATGTATCCCGAAATAGATGATCTTGAAATAGATATGTATCCCGAAATAGATGATGGATATCCGAACAGTAATATTAAATCTTCCTATCTATGTCATCTAATTACATTGGTAGCATTAATTAATCATTCATGGTTAAGTCCTATGTAATAGACTAGAAAATTGCCTTGTGTGGACCACAAGGCAATATTGGGGGCACCACAAGACTTACAAGAGTGAACCACAAGATTCCTGGACCACTTGGGCACATTTCTAAAATATTTTGGATATGATTCTGGTGGAAAAGGTGCCTCGCTGAGTTTTACTGCTTTTTACTTCTTTTTACCCTAGGGGGGAAACCTAGTCAACTAGGGAAACTTGCTTTTGGGACCACACATCGTCTCTGATGTTTCTTCTTTCCATATTTGGTATTTATCATTTTTTTTCATCATACATCACTCTCAGGTCACTAATTCAAAAATTCGTGAGCCTTTGGAGTGACTTGGGAAACACACTTGCCACCTAGGGGGGATGAGCATATTTTTAGTATGTCTGATGATATGAGGATCCAAATAAGATATTTATCCATTCAAATTTCTTTTTTAATGTTATATAACAACATCCTATTATTTTCGAAAGGTTGGATGATGTATTTTATTCATGAGAGTTAATACAGTTTGTATTATTGTGAGTAATTTTCTGAGTTCTTTGACTAGTTGTGTAAGATATTTGTGAGTGAGTGTAATTCTTGATCAGATCTTGGTGTGAATAGTAATTTCACATGGTATCAAAGCTATCAAGCTATTCCTTTCTCCTTCTATTGTATTACAGGATCCAACCAGTCTCAAGGAGGGTGCAGTAATTCATCCACAGGGTGCACTCTTTCATCAAGGAGGCCCAGGGAGCAAGCTTTGGGCACACCCAAATTCATCCAAAATTAATTTCAGAGCTTCCATGTATCATTCACAGTAGATCATCCTCACTCCATTCAATTATTTTGACTGGAAGGCGTAGATGGAGATCATATTGAGGAGCAACGAGCTCTATAGGGTGACAATGGCAACTGAAGCTGAGCCAACCTGAGTAGTTGAGAAATCTAAATGGCACATTCGAAGAGATGAAGGCCATGTGTTGTTGTGTCTCACTACATCCGGGTATATATTATTTCATCTTGATGGTATTACTTCTCGCAATGAAGTTTGGCTGAAACTTCAAGAATTGTTCGGAAAGATGGATGAATTAAGAGGCCACCAACTGGATAATGAGCTAGTCTCATTGATTCCACAAAATTTCGATAACCTTCAAGATTTATTTTCCAAATTCAAATCACTTGTGTTGTAGCTGAAGCAATGCGGTATTGATAATAAATATTAGCAATTAGACCTGGCCATTCTCTCCAAGCTTTGCTCAGACTACTCAGTCTTTGTTTCGACCTTCCATTCCACCCAGAAAGCAGTTAAAAATTGGAAGAGCCCAACACTTTAAGAATTCATGGATTTTTTGACACAATAACAAGACAAATTGGTCTTGATTGGAGCCATTAAAATCCATCCAAATACCACTGTATGAATGTTGGAGATTCAAAGGGTTGAAAAGGGATGAAGAAGGGCAATGTCTAGAAGCCCACAGGTGAGAAGAAAGACATAGAAAAAATGAATGAAGACTCCTCCAATTTCAAGGGCAATCCAAATAAGAAGAATGAGAGGACAAAGTGCAATTTTTGCGGCAAGGGCTTTCATCCTAAGAGCTCTTTCATGAAGAAGACCATTGACCAAATGGATCAAATTTTGGAGAAAGCCAACATTCCTCTTCCAGAGAGCGCAAGGAGGAAGGATGGAGGAAAAAATTCTTATGACAAAGAGAGAGTACATGCACTGATGGAAAGCACATCCAAGCCTACCTCATTCATTATTGATTCCAGAGCTTCAGGAGACATGGTGTCTACAAGTAAGTTTTTCACGTCACTTGACTCTTCCAGTGGTCCAAATATTGTATTGGGTGACAATTCTAAAACATCTAGCAAAGGAAAAGGTAGCATAGATCTCGATTTTGGTTCATTTAATAATGTATTATATGTACCTGGACTTGCTGCAAACCTATTTTCAGTCTATCAGGTGACCCACACAGGCCTTCCCAAGAGAGTAACCTCTACCTCTAATGATGTTGAGATACCTGAAATTTTAACAGGAAAAATTGTTGCATTTGGCACTGCTGATCATTGTTCTACAATCTACCGAGTTTTCTCACTTTGTGCCAAATCCCTCACCTTCTACTGTTTTAACCCATGCCAATGAATCAAGCAAATTATGGCATGAAATATTTGGCTACCTGAATTATAAATATCTTTCCCAACTTCATAAGAAAGAAATGGTTATAGGGCTGCCCAATATAAGATTTTCGAAAGGTGTTTGTCAATCTTGCATCCTAGGAAAACACCCCGAGCATAAGTATGGGAGATCCACCACTAAGAGAATATCTGCACCATTGGAGCTTATTCACACTGACATATCAGGTCCATTCCCTCATGATTCTTTGAACCATGCCAAGTACATCCTCACATTCATAGATGACTTTAGCAGGTAGTGTGGGATTTATTTCATCAAGCTAAAATCTGAAGTTTTTGGTCTGTTCAAGCTATTCAAAGCCTCAGCTGAGAACCAATCTGGTAGGCATATAAAAATGATCAGATCTAATAATGGTGGTGAATATGTGAAATTGGAGTTTCCGCAATTTTGTGCCTCTTTAGGCACTCACATCCAACACACAGTTCCATATACACCTCAACAGAATGGGGTTGCTGAGAGGAAAAATAGGTCTCTAAGGAGATGGCCACATGTATGCTTGAGGCAAAGTAATTGTCTCCTAAGCTATGGGATGAGGCATTAAATTGTGCCACATACATTTAGAATAGAGTTCCACACAAATATCTCAAAGCTATCACTCCTTTTGAGGCTTGGACAAGGCACAAACCTGATATCTTTCATTTTAGGATTTTTGGCTCAAAGGCTTAGGCTAGGATTCCCCTTGAGAAGAGTAGGGATATTGTTGATGCCTCGAAGATCGGAGCATCAATCAGCAAGGGATTCTCCCCTGTAGGCAATCCCAACTAGATTGCTCACCGTTTGATATGGGCCATCCGTCCAGTTAACGGTTCCGGTTACCGTGTGAGTTTTAAAGATTTGTTTACTTTATCGGTCGTGGTCCGTTCCACCGTTTATGTATTTTATGTTAAAGATGATATGCAAGTGCCCTATTCTAAATGCATGTGGTGAAAAAAATCTGTTCTAAGCTACTCAATCCTAAAATTACCTATATTTGCAAGGAGCAGAACTTAAATTATGAGTAATAAACTGAAAGAAACATTTAATGATTCCAACAGATAGCCATTAAATCAAATAAATGCATTTTCAGCCGAATGTAAATGATATAAAAGATAACTCTAATTTTTATAACAGCATTCCATTACTAATAAGATACATCAATTTTGCAAAGGAAACAAGATCATTCACAGCTTAGAATTAACTCACATAACCTAGGAAAGATCTCACTTAATGTAGATGAAAATTGGTGAAATAGTTCGACAAACATCCATCACAACTCAAAGCAAAACAATGTATCAGCTTCCACAGGCAAAAATCGTTTCTCCATTAATGTAGCTGAAGTAGTTCTCATACATGAGAGGAAATTCTTTCACCTACCAAAATTCCTTTTCCTCGTCTCTAAACTAGCTATATATAGCTTTACAAAATGCCCCATGAACTACCACCTATACCCTAACCGTTTCCATTCTTTTAATTTGTCCTGTAGTGCTGATATTACAAATAGGAAACATATCCCAATTAACTTTAAAAAAGGAATGGGAGTTAAAACCCAAATGTCATTTTAATAATTCAAAGGTATACACATAAAATAGAAAGCGAAGAGGCACACTAGCTTTTATCAGTCAGACTTTAGCAAATGCGAGTTATCCTTGGGCTGGCTCCTCTTTTGACTTGGGCGCTTCTGAGACCACTGGTGCTTTTTCTAAAACTAACGCTACTGTAGCAACTGGAACACTTTCTGAGGTTGAAGCTTGGTTGGCTGCCAGTGCCTTGTCTACCTTTGTTGTGTAATTTTCCCACCGATTTGTTTCCTTTACAATATTGACTCCAACCAAGGGAATCATAAGTCTGAGAGACACTTCTTGCTTGGAAAGCTCTTTTGTTAGGATACTAATTTATGCCATAGTGGCTCGGAGACTTTCTTCTAGGAGGTGTTTATGAATGGAAGCCTGGCTGATAAACTGGTGCAGGTCTTCTGTGCTCGAGATATCCAGCTTCTGCACATATTTGCTTTCTACCTTGAGACCCTCATTCAGTTCAGATAAACGTTTTGTTCTATCTGGGAATTCTTCTATCTTCTGGGGCATGGCCATCTGACAAGTTTCCTGTGTGGTTCGTATTCTAGAATACAAACTCTTACACTGTTCATAAGTAGCAAGGGTTATGGTGGCCAACTTTAATCTGCAATCCTTAGAATAATCCAAGGTGCACACATCTGCTCTGTATTCAACAACAGGTTTAAGTGAAAGAGTTGATTTCCCTTCTCTCCACTCAATGTGTTTCTTAATCTCTCCACTGAACCGTGCATGCTTCCTCCTGACCTTGGTGGCTTCAACATTAATTTCCTTTACCTTGGCCATTATTGCCTTTGATTTGTAGATTTCCTCTGAAAGGAGTTATTGGAAGCCGTAGGTCCTTCTTATTATCTCACAAGCTTGCTCATGGAAGGGGCTAATGTCTCCTATTTTGCTGTTTGCCAGTTCCAATTGCCACTCTAACAATTCATTGCCTTCTTGCAACTTTTCAATGTGTTCTTTTAGGTCGTCGATCTAGTGAACATTGTCAAACTTCTCCGATTCAAGCTTCAGGTTTTTATCTTCAAGTTCTCCCTTTTCTACCTCTAACACCCTTACTTGCATTGCTAAAGCTCTCCTATCAGCTTGCAGCTATTGAATCTTTTCATTTAATTCTTCCTTTTGAGATGTGAGAGCATCATTCTTGTAGGTCATCAAATTTGTATAATTATGCTCCTTGACTAAAGCCTCCTACAACTGACGGGCCCTCTCTTTCTCTAGGCTCAATTTATCTTCTAGTATGTTGACATTGTCTATAGTTGCTGTAACCACGGCCATAGAGATGGATGCTAGGACTCTAGAAGACTCCTCTGTGTTCTGCATGATCGTGGTTTCGTGCGTGGTGATGACATCTGGCCGAAAAGGTCTTTTCAATCTGGAACCTGTCTCTTTAACAATGGTTTTTCTTTTCTTGTTGTAAGCGAACTTTTCCCATTGAGAGACCGTAACGCCTTTTCTAGGAGTAAAAGGGACGATTGGTAGGTCCTTTATAGAGAGATCTGTATCCAAGTTTTGTATGGCTGGGCTCTTAGGACCAACATCCTCTTGTTGTTTCTTTTCTTCTTCGACTTTCTTCAGTGCCTCCTCTTCCGCTACCTTTCTCAATCTTTCATGTTCTTCTTGTTTAGCAGCTTCTTCTAGCCTGATTCTTTCCTCCTCCTTGATCCTTCTAGCTTCATTCTCTACTACTTGGATTCTCAAGGCCTCTTCATTTCGAAGCTAATCCTCTTGGGATTTTCTTGCTGCTTGATCGACCTTCTTCTAGATTTCTCTTGCTTGTTGCAGGAATCTTTGTTCCTCGAAAGCGAGAGCTTCAACAAATCCAGAAGTTTTTTTAATCCTGGTGTTGCTTTGATTCTTTGAGAATCACAGAACTGGAGCTAGCTCCATCTTTACTGCGCAGAGAAATTAGCAGTTCGGCCATATTGCTGATTTCCCTGTATTCTTTCTCTACTGAATCATAGTAATGGGCGTATTCGAAGGGAGTATGTAGCATTTTGCAATGTTGGGCAGCTTTACCTTGTCTATCATTCTTCTGAAATATCTTTTCCCCAACATGAAAACCTATCAATTCTGTTATGAATTCTTCATTCGATGCTATTTTAGAGAATTTATAAGCCCCCAAGTAGAAGGGAAAAGGCGGAAAAGTGGCCTTCTTCCTGCCATACATTATACCACCAATTCCATCTAGAAAAAACTTGCCTTACCACCTCTTTGTGAATGATGTAGTCAGTGACATACTTGGGTAGGATATATTGGGGTTTCAAGCCTCCATACATTCTTATGTAGGTGCCATCCTTTGAAAAATAGAAGTCTCCATAATTTTCTAGAATCGCCATGGCATTTTTCGATAAGCAATTAGGCTCTTCGTTGAACATCAACTCATAGAGAGGCATGATGAATTCCTCACAAATGGATTTGTAATGCCACCTGTAGTTCTATGCCCAAAAGACTTTATATGCAGTATATACCAGGCCTTCTGCTTGGTTCCAAAGGCATCCTAATTTTGGGAAAAGTTGCTTTGCCACAATAAAGTCTACCAAATAATATGGCATGTAAAATTCTAATTTATTTACCTCTAATCCTTCTTTTGTAGCAGTTATGGTTAATTCTAGATTGTCTGAAATCATGTCATCCCAATTAAAAATAGTTCCTCAAAAGGCTACATGATGTACAATAGGTACCCATTGGAGCATAAACATAGTTCCCTCAGGTCTACCGAAGATTCTGCTCAACATCAGAGCTATCATTCAAAATGGAGGCCTTAGATTTTGAGCTTCATATTCCTCGTTATCTTTTTTTCTGAATTGTTTTCCTGTGATGAGCAGCTTCTGTGCCATTTCTAGGTTGTTCATTTTGACCTGTGCTAACCATTCGTCAGTCAGGCACTGAACCGGTTTGGGTAACTTGTAGGCTGCTGAGATGTAAGCTGGGGCAAAAGATGCAAAAGCATTCTTTCTGCTATTTGAGAGAATTCGTACGTAGGTGTCCACGTGCTGCAAAATCCAACCGATTACCTCTGCACAAGGAAAGAGCTTAGGGTGGGTAGCTTCCTTTGACATGCAGGATGTCTTGATGTTCCGGTATAAGTATTCTTCTTCTAACAAGGCATCTGGGACCTCCTGATCTCTTATCATGCGATATATGTCACCCCACTAGACCTCCGGTGGTATACTTGTGATGCATTTAGTATCCCGATAGGTGATTTTCAACCCTTGCATCTTAAGTGGGTTCTGTGTCTACCACTTTTGACTTTGTTTTTCCACCTTTAGTCATTTTAATAATTTTGTCCAAAGTCAGACATAGGTAGACATAAGAATAAATAAAGCAACATTAGTAATCCAACTAGCATCCTATTCATAATGATAAGACTCAAAAATCAATTGGACACTTTTAATTCTTCCTGTTTCATCATTCCAAGACATTTCTTTCACATGTTATTTCATAATCGTGTGAAAAGATTTTAAATTGATTACTTCCATAGGTTGATATTGCAACTACAAAAATGAAAGCAATGCACACAAATTAACTCTAAGTGTATTACGTTCTATGGCATGATAATAACCAATTCCAAAGCAACAAAAACGTAGAACTCCACAGTCACGTAGAAATGCCTATATCTTTCGTGTAAGGGTAGGGTAGGGCTATTCTTGTATTTACCCAACCGGTGGCTTTTACGATGGGTAGAATTATGCCACAAGTTCTCTCAACATCTAGGTAGTAGGTGCCTTAAGGTTCTAGACTCGTTAGTGTCGACAATAAGGACTTTAGGACGCCTAGTTGGGTGTGAGCATGGGTCGGCCACAGCTGCGGTTAGTTTGATAGACTTGCCACGGTCAGGATACAATGAACAAGGAGACACATTGAGCAATTGAGCTTACGAGGTCTGCAAGGGTACTAACCTAATGAACGTTATGTGGATGCTAGTGTTTGCTGTGGAACTGGCGATCCTGGAGTAAGTGCCTTATACTTCAAATGGAACGGGAACAGATCTTTCCAACGAAAGAAATAATGAAGAAAAACCAATGGGGTTCATTTCTATATATAAGATTTTGGCATGTGTGAACTATTAATAGGGTTGGTGCGAACCTTAAAATGGGGTTAATTTAACCATATGGGCAGGGTCAAATTGGTGCCTTTTATATTAAATACAACCACCGAAAATGGGAGGAAATGACTAAGTGTCCCACCGTTGTGGAGAAGTTATCCAAGTTTGTCCACTATTGGAAAGCTTGAGGCTACGAAACGAGATAATTTAGGCAAGTCCACCCATCGTTGCAGAAAAGTTAAGCCAGTTGTTCTGGAGACTAGGACACAAAATAATGAGAAGTGAGAGGACTACTTCATCTGTCGTTGTGGAAAATTTGAGCAAATTCTTCCGCTGTTGTGGAAGACTTGAGAAAATCCTTCCGTTGTTGTAGAGGACTTATGGTAAGTTCTTCCGCTATTGCGGGAAAAATGTTCTTAATTCTTCTGCCGCACTGGACCTTTTTATCGTTGCGGGTGACTTGTGAGATTTTTCCCACCGTAGTGGAAAACTTTGGGAAATTTGTTCCACCATTTCGGAAAGTTATCCAAAAAAAATAAAGAAAGAAAGAAAGCGTCTGCAATTGCGGGTGACATGACTCAAAATTTCCGTCGCTTCGAAAACAACTCCAAAATTTACTTAGGCAAAAGGTGAAGATAAAACCATAAGTGAAACAAGCAAAAGAAAAATGGCTAAGTAAGGAAAGACTATGATGGCCTTAGATTTTAGACAAACTTCCTCTTAAAAGTAAAAGTAAAGTAGGGGCCCCAACATTTTCCAAAAATTTTGGGGAGAGGGGTTGTGTCAGCAACAATTGGAGATTCGCTAGTGAACCTAGATCTCTGTCATAAAATTAGTCGTGTGGTCAAGATACTTGCAAAATGCTGGTTGTATATGTGTCATCCTGTCTTCATAGCTCAGCTTCTGAGAATGCAGTGATTACTCTTAACTCAAAGGTGGTGGGAAGAAAGGCAACTTCAACTTAGCTTTCCTTCCGATTCTCTGAGTGCCAAAATGTGAGGTTCCTTTTAAAGATCTGTCTTTTCAGAAGTTTGCTACTTACAAGACTCCACAAGATCGTAACAAAATCTCACAGACACATTCGTTTGTTCCTCATTCCCATACTATCTTGCATCCTTTTGGATGTTTCTTTTAATTCACGAGTTTTGTCATGTGAGCCTTCCAGAAATAGATTTCTTCAGCTTTCTGTTATTGATAAGGGGTTCTTCAATCCATAATGTCCTTTTGTGTGAGCGACAGATTTATTGTTTTTTCGAGCTTGACGGACGAAGAAGATCCTTACTAAGCTGATTTATTTTAATAGCTTCTTCGATTTGAAAGTTATTTTGGGTGTCTCAGCCATGCTTTGATTGAGGCGAGAATTTCTAGAAACCAGGCTCTTTGCTATGAGCTTTTATTTGCAACATGGGATCATTTATAATACCATACACCTGTGAGATATGCTTCCTCTCCATGGGTCTGTTGTAGCAAACTCCCCGAAATAGTTATTAATGTTACAATTAATGGAGCTCTAAGATAGTCAGAAAGAAAGGCTAAATCTCAGTTATTCGACAGGGGTTATATTTACCAATCAGAAAAGGAATCTCTGCATTCAGGGAAACCACTCAGTGGAAACAAAGTTACACATATATCTCCTTTGATTAGTGAGCTTCTTTATGACTGTTGTCCGAGTTCAGTTTAGAGTCTAATTTTCTCAACTACACCATGATTGAGCTCAGCTTTATTTAAAACAAAAGGGGCTTCAAAACAAAGGTGAAAACAAACCAAGGTAAAAATCAAACTGACTGGCACACTAAAAGCAATAAAAGAAAACAAATTAAAAGAAAGGAAACAATGTTTATTTATGTACAAAACCCTCTTAGGATTTATGCAAAGTATTGTTTTAATGCGAGGCCATTGAGAGGGAGGTTTAGTTCCTCTACTTGTAAATCTTTCACTTTGTAATTTGATGGGCCAAGCTTTTCAGAAATTTGGTAAGGGCCGACCCATAGGTGATGAAACTTCATGTGCATCCCCTTACCTTCATGCTGGTGATCCCATTTTAGAACTAGGTCTTCTACTTCGAAAAATCTCTTACTAGATTTTCTTTTATAAAACCATTGTTTGACTATGTCTTGGTGATGATGAAACTATTCTTTGGCCTTTTCCCATGATTCTTCAAGTTTCAACAAGGTATCAATCCTGGACTGCAAGGCTTGACCACTAGAACCTTGGGAGTCTTGGGCCAACCTCAAAGATGGGAGTAAGATATTTGGAGGGAGGATAGCTTCCTTGCCATAGACTAGGTTGAAAGGGGAAACTCCTAAGGCGTTCTTGGGTGTCACTCTGTCTGCCCATAGGGCGTGAGGGAGAGTTGTGTTCCAGCTTTTTTGGTTTTCAATCATAGTTTTTTTTAGGATTCGGATGAGATTTTTATTGGTAGACTCAGCTAGAGTGTTTCCCTCAGGGTAGTAGTTCACTGAGTAATGTAATTTAATCCCTTTCTCATACATGAATTCATTAATCTTCATCGATGAAAAATAAGGAGCATTATCAAAGACTAGAGAAATTGGAACCCCAAACCTGGTTATGATGTTCTCTTCCAGGAAGTTGATCACCGTATCTTCGTTAGCTTTCCGTATGGGAACAACTTCGGCCCATCTCGTGAAATAATCTGTAGCAGTCCGAATGTACCGATGCTGCAGCAAGGAGTTTGGGTTTATTTCTCCAATAATATCTATACCCCATTGCTCGAATGGTTTAGTGATGATGACTAGCTACAAGGGACTTGCTGCGTTAGGTAGCTTTCCAGCACTTCTTTGACATATGCCACAATTTCTGGCATAGGCACAAGCATATTTGAAGAGAGTAGGTGTTGGTCACAACACTGTTCTAGAGGTTAACAACACAACAATAACCGTTTTCCCTACAACAGTTCAATCCTTTTCCATACGAAATTGCCTTATATATAGATCAAGACCCGTAGGTCATGTCTTTACATTCAATAGGCCGAAACCCTGAGGTTTCCAAAACTGTCACGGTTTTCCCAAACCGGACTACTGATAACTGGCAGTGGATCTTCTGTTATATGCACGCCAATAGACTGCTTCCACCAATTTAATCCTTCTTCTCCAGCCCTAGACAATTGTTTCAACTAATAGTTCTCTACTTGTGTGGCCAGTTGTCTATCTTGATCTGCACCTACCCATTCGTTGGTAGTTATCGATGATCTTTGCCAAAAATAGGTCTTCTTTGACCTAACCAAAATAACTACTATCCTTTATCCAAGGATGTTGTGCTTAGCTGGATCTTCATTGATGTGACACAGCATGGCGCTGTGCTCCTCATAGCACCCACCCCGCAGCTCCTCTGTCACTATGATGCGCACAACTTTGCATTATACCAAAAATTATCCCAAAATTGTGTAATCTTAAGTGTGCTTAGCTCCGCAGTTCTCACAATACTTCTTGTTCAAAACTGCCCCATCTGGGCCAGGCCCAACATTAGGCCGATAGTATCCTGCTCTGAGAATTTTGTGGGCCATAGTGTCCCCGGAGTAATGTCCTCCAGTAGGTCCATCATGTAGTTCTTTGACCACGTACCAGCATCTTCCTTTTCCAAGCACCTAAGTTAAACACCATCATAATTCTTCCTAAAAAGTACTCCTTTAATGATTTGATAAGCTATTGATTTAAGATGAAGGGCTCTTCTGTGCTTCAGATTCCAGTGCTCCGGTAAGTAACCCGACTATAAATAATGCACTAGGTCCCTGTACCAAGACTCTGAAGTTGTAAACACTGGACATACGTCGATCACATTGAGCTCAGCTTCATTCCTCCAATCTAGTTCTTCATCAGTTGGGTTTTGAGTAATCAGCTTGCATAGGCCTTGACCTTTGATGATAGTGCCTGGTTTGAATTCTAAGTCATACTCTTGAAGAGCAGTGACCCAATTTCCTCTTCTTTCTCCCAATTCTTTCTGGACAAAAAGAGATCTGACAGCGGGATGAGGAACTATGACTTTAGTTCTATTTTTTAGAATATATGCCTTGAACTATTTTACCGCTTTGAATACTATGTATGCTTGCTTATCCACTACTGGATAGTTATGTTTAGCACCCTGCAGACCAGTGCTCATGAAATAAATTGGGTATTCGTCTCCTGATTCTGTCTTCTGGGTGAGCACAGCTGCGAGAGAGTTATCAGAGGCAAATGTGTACATAATAAAATCTTTATTGAAGTCGGGGCTTCTTAAAGAAGGTACCTTAGCTATGGTAGCTTTGATGTCTTTAAACGCAACCTTCTCCAAGTCTGTCCATTTAAATTGCACACTTTGCTTGGCCATTTGTTGCAAAGGTTTAACGATTTGAGCGGAATCTGGTACAAACCTTCGAACAAAATTTATGGTGCCCATGAATGATCGCATAGACTTCTTGTTATGGGGCATAGGAATCTTGCTGATGGCTTGCACTCTTTTTTGATCTATCAAGATTCCCTCATTTGAAATGGTATGACCTAACAATTTTCCCTCAAGAACAATGAGAACACTTTTCTTAGGGTTTAAAGAGATGCCATATTTCCAGCAACGATCAAATATTTGCTTTAGGTGAACAATATGGTCCTCCCTTTTCTTTGAAAATACTATCACATCATCTAAGTATACTACTACACACTGGCCAACCAACCCTCGAAAAGCAATGTCCATAGCTCGCTGAAACGTAGCTCCTGCATTTATTAAGCCAAAAGGCATTCTTCGATATGCAAAGGTTCTCCACTTTGTGCAGAAAGTGGTTTTGAGTCAGTCTTCTTCCACCACTAGCACTTGATTATAACCATAGAAACCATCTAGTAGGGAAAATAGTTATGATCCTAAAACCATCTGCAGTATTTGCTCCATTGGGGGCACAGGGTAATATACTTTACCGGAAGCTCTGTTTATAATTCGGAAATCTACACACAACCTGATTTCTCCTAATTTCTTCCGTATGAGAACTAAATTAGCCACCCATTCAGAATGTCAGACTTTGAAAATGATCTTTGCATCCAACACTTTTTTTAGCTCTTTCTGAATGAGAGGCTCAAGTGTCAGATGCATCCTTCTTAATTGCTGCTGAAAAGGCTTGATGCCTGCTTTCATTGGTATGATGTGTTGGATGATGCGAGTATCATATGTTTTCAGATCATCATAATTCCAAGCAAACACATATTTATACTGCTGGAAAAGTTTAACGAACTTACTTCTCTCATCAGGCATACAACACTTACCAAGATTAATGTATTTCGGATCAGCTTTTGTGCCCAAATTTATTAATTCATATTGAGTGGATGAGCTATGTGTTTTCTCATTTACAGGTCTCCTGAACTTGTTTTGTAAATCAAATAAGGCTTCAAGTGCTCTTACCCCCTTGGGCATGAAATTTCCCTTTACAACATCTTTATTTTGCAGATCTGAATCGTGCTGTTCTTCCTTGATAATGGCTTCCTGAAAGGCATCTTCATTGGTTAAGAAACTAATAATCTGATCGTCATCGTCAAATACCCTCAGATTTGTGATGTTATCAGGGATAGAAGGCCTGAAAATTAATTCAATAGAACATTTATTATTAGTAGGCACCAATCTGGAAGCAGAAGTTGCTAGCAAATTAGCAGCAGCGTTTTTCAATCCAGGAATAGAATTAATATTGAAAACCTTAAAAAATGAAATCAAATCCTAGAATTCATTCTGATATCCCTTCAAGTGTGGTGAAAAACAATGAATTGTATTCCTTATTTGCCAGACAACTATTTCTGAATCACCAAAGACTTTTAAAAATTTGGCATTTAAACCAATGGCCTTCTTTAATCCATGGATTAGAGCTTCGTATTCAGCAGTATTATTTTTACATTCAAATTCTAATATTCAAGATAAAAAATGTTTATTTTTTTCGGGGTCAATTAAAATACAATCGGCTCCGGATCCTTCTTCTGTTTTGGAGCCATCAAAGTAAAGAGTCCATAAAATATTTTCTTCTCTAACTAAGTGTTGTTACTGTCTGGGTTAGCAACTAAATCTACTATGTTGCAATCAATATCATCAGCCTGCGAAAACTGAAGGAGATTGGACTGTTTGTCTGAAAAAAGGCTAACATCTTCTGATTGATAATTCCTAGGTTCAAGTTCCAAGAAGTAATTCCTTAAAACTGAGGATGAAAAAGTGACAGCTTCATTCTTTTCCTCAAGCTGAGTAACATTTTGTTTCATGTGTGTCTCCCTTAGTATTTTAATCTGATTTTGTCTATTTTGATAAGGTAGCCACAAATGAGACCAATCCGTTGCAAAATAACCATTTAGTTTCGCGGACCAGTCTCTACTCAAGATTAAACCATATGCTTCAGGTATGTTAACTACCATTATATCAATAAATTGACATACTCTTGAGTTAGATGACAGTCTGATAAGTACATCTTTTAATTCCCCAATGACCTTAACAACAGTTTTATCTAACTGAATAATCTGAGATGGGGATGGGATAGGATGCCCATTAATTTTTTTGCAAACAGACAGAGGCATGACGTTTGAACTAGCACCTGAATACACTAAAAAGTTGTGTACATTATAGTTAAAAATGTCAAAGGTTAAAAGAAAAGGAAAAGTTTGAGACTTTGATTTCCTGCCTATGTTGGCTTCATTAATTTCTGGGTTTTCATTATTGCTTTCTGATGAAATGGTTGTTTGTGGGTCAAAAGCCTCCATTAATTTCTTCCTTTGCCATGGAAAGCTACACATGTCGAAGATGGAAACGTTTGCTTTTGTTTTCTTAATATCCTCGATTATATCATAGCCCATGTCACACTCCTTTGGAATTTTCGGTTGATTTTCTGTTTTGTTTGGAGAAGCTTTAGACCGTGTGGTTATTTCTGAGTTCGACTCTTTAGTTACTACAGGAGACGCTGTTGGGATTGTTTTAGGCTGGGGTGGAATGACAGTTACGTGCCGTTTAGGTGGTTGATTTGTCGGTTTAACTTTGGGCACATCCATTGTTTGATTGGGCACCGGGCCTTTACTTCTAGTGGCAATATTTATAGATGTTGTATGTATTTCATCGGCTATATCCTCACAAGATGATTCTTGGGTAGGTGTCCAATCCCATAGAATCATTGTAGTATCGGGAGGGGATTCTTCCCTTTCGAGAACTGGCTCTTGTTGAGGATTTGTTTGTTCAAGAATTTGTGCATCTAACATTTGGTTCATCACTAAACTCATCGAATTGATCCACTGTGGGCAACTTTTTTCAGAGTGTTGCTCTTAATGGAATGTGCAGAAGTGGTCCATACCTATTTCATTTAATATTAAGACAGCAGAGTTATTCATCAGTGGAGCTGACTGCCCATTTTCTTCCCTCATCTTATAAAATGGCTTGAAAGGTGTCCTGGAAGAACTAGCTACCTTTTCCTTTTCTAGATCGACTACCTTATTGGAGAGTTTTTGCATCATTTTTATGACACTTTCTAAATCAGTTGTGGGTTCTTCTTTATCCTTAGTTCATAGAAAGGGTTTTTTAGTAGCTGCTGGCTTTATCTCCGACTCAAGAGCGTGTTTAGAAATATTGTCAGCTTCTTCTTCCACTTTCTTTGCTTCTTCAAAGTTCTCTATCAGGGTAACCTTCTTAGTTCTTTTGACAAACATTGCTAATGGGGGTTTAAGAGTTGTTGTATAATATTCTACTAAACATTCCTCAATGGGTTTTGTTGCATCGCTAAAGTTATTCAACAATGCTGTGAACCTTTGGTTAAACTCTTGAAATTTCTCATTCTTATCCATCCTCATAGATAACAATTCTTTCATAAGAGTAGTCATAGTCTTCTGATTTCCGTACTTTTTTAGAAAGCATTTCTCAAAATATTCCCAACTTGTTATTGAATTAGCTTGCAGGCTAAAGTACCGGGAGGATACTTTGGGTTCAAAAGTATACGAAAAATGTCGACATACTACATCTTCATGTTCCACATTAATAATATTAGGGCTAAGTAAAAACTTTTGAGGTGGTCTTCAAGGGAAATTCCTTTGCCGGGATCATACTTAGGCATAACCTTTTCTGGATTTTTGGGAAAATCATGGAATGTTCCAACTACATTTAGTGCTCCTCATGCTCTCCACGTGGGCACGGCCATGACTCTTGGTGGAGAACATGGTGGTGTATGTGGTGGTGAGTTATGAGGAGTGTTCCTTGGCGTATGTGGCCTTTCTTGATTGGTAGGATTCTCAGGTCTGACTTTGTCAAAAGGTTCAGTGATTTCCTCTGGAGATAGATCAAATAATTCTTCTAGACTTTGAACTAGAATAGAATCTTTAGAGCATTGGGGTTTTTTTATAGGAGCTCTTATTCTAGGTAGTAAAGGGACTGTCCTTAGTCCACCTAAAATTCTAATGTAGGACCGGTTATGTAGCTAGGGTTTTCACCCTAGCTTGTGCGAATGAGCACCTACTAAGGAGAAGGGACTCCTTAGTAGCAGTTCAATAAACAGTAATTAAAAGACAAGATATTAAAATGAAAATTATACTAAGCATGTGCATGAAACATAAAAAGACAAGAGATAATGTAAATGGTTTTTTTGTATTAAAATGTTACCTCAAGTGTACAGTTTGGTGAAGTTCTTGCAATGATCCAAGAGGGTTGCTCCAAACTCCAGCTTTGCTCCTTCTCTTTCTCCAATGGTGGAAATGGGCCAAAAGGTGCTCTCAATGGTGAAAGTAGCTCAAGGGTGAGCTAGGGATTCAAGAGAGATTTTGGCAGAGTAAGGGTATACTTGATTGTGGATATGAAATAAGGGGTCTCCATCACCTATTTATAGTTTTTTGGTGGTGGAGTGCTGGCCCATGGTTTTGGGAACCATATGGTTTAGGTCAGTTGTATAGGGTTTTTTCCTCCTTTTTCCTCATTATTTTATATTTTTTATTCCCTTTTTAGAGGGTTTTTGCTATTTTAGAGGAATTTTGGATATTTTTTGGAGGAAAAGGGGTTTTTTAGCCCTTTTGAGGCTTTTTTGATGGATTTGTGGCCTTTTGGAGGCATTTTAGGCCTTTTGGAGGCTTTTTAGTGGGATTTTCAGGGTTTTTAAGGGAAGTATGGTAGGAAAATGGACAAATGAGTCGTGTAATGGGGTAGATGAGGTAGTGAGCACTTTTTGGGTGTAACAGATTACCCCTTGATGTGTGAGGGAAAGAGCTCATCGTATGGCTGATAGACATCATAAGTCGTGTATGGTTTTCCTGGGGTGTGGAGAAGAGAAGAAACAAACTGAAGCCCGGAACAACGATCCCGAACAACTGCAAAAACTAAAAGTACATGACCTCAATAATGTATGAGGGATAACCTGATCATATAGACGAGGCGGGCATTCCCATGCTCATATGAAGATATAGAACAATAATGACAATGGGGTCAAAAAAATGGGGACCTGAAATATATATGGCCTCAATAATGAATGAGGCAGAATCTCAATATATGGACGAGGTGGGCATACCCATGCTCGTATCAAGAGACATAAAAAATAATTGGGAGGCCCAAAAATGGGGACCTGTAAGATACATAGAGAACCACTGTGTATATCATAAGAGTCCAGAGGTGACACCACATCTGGGACATACTGCTGGGCTGACCATGTCAGAACTGAAGAACTAGTACACTGGAATGACAACAGTGCTACTGAGTGTGGTACCAAAGGAACTGATGAGCTGCTGGAGCAGAGTGACAAGGGGTCATACTCTCAATGGTACGCTGAACTGGGACGGAACTGGGTACTCAAGGAAGCATAGAACTGGATGGCTTCCGAATACAATCGCCAACGCAACCCAGACATCCACAGGAACATATAACTGGGCGTTCCGAAGTGACTTACCAATGTGCTAGAGTCGGGGGAGATCCGGGGTCTTCGATCAATAATGGAAGGGATATAAACCCTGCATGATTCCCAACGATGCGATCAAGGTGTTGAAGTCGAGCATGTGGGAAACAACCACTCGGAGAGGCAATGATGACTCCTCTCAAAATGGTCCGTAGGCACTCACCACAGATGGTGATGGGTCCAAGGCGCAGGGACCTCTGGGTCTATCCTCTGGAATAGAGGGGTTGTCGTCGACAGAGGGAGACCTACAACTATCAAGGCAACGACGTTTCCTTGACAGGAGCGCGAGGTGGAGAACCGAAATGTGATAGTACTGATGGTAGGACTGACAAACTGGGGGGAATAACTGGGCAAGTAGAGTGGGTGGACTCAAACTTCCTTTGTTCAGAGTATGATGGCGGGGATGATTGGGCATCATATGAAACTGACTGAGGGGAAAGGGATCATAGCTATACTGGGAAGTGACTGGGATGAGGGAGACTCAAGCTGGTATAAAATGGCAGGAGACTGCTGAATACTCTGAACAAAGGCGACCTGATTGGGGGTGCTGCCGAGATGATCAATCATAGTGCCAAGAGGCACGGGGGACTTCTTCATGGGTTAAGGAACTAGAAGAAGTGTGTGTAAAAAATGGTACTATCGTGTGGATTTATACGAGCCCAGGACAGTTCATGCTCATGATTGCTTTCAATTTTAAGGAGTCTGAAAGCGATAAGAAGACTCCGAAATGATGGAATGGTATTGTCATGTGGATTTGTACAAGCCCATGACAGTTCATGCTCGTGGTTGCTTTCAATTTTAGAGAGTCTGAAAGCAATAAGAAGACTCCAGGGGGTTTCTTTTTCGTGTGTTAGTCTCCAAGGCCCAAAGAAGCATAAAAGGATGCAATGAAGAACTCTTCTAGCCGGTGTGACTAGAGTATTCCTTTTTCGTAATTAGTCTACCAGGTACGGAAAAGGGGTAAACTTATACCAGATAGATGCCCTTTCAGGTACTTTAACGAGCATGAAAGGAAGCAATATTGCTCGATGATCTTTTCATTGTTTTAGGTGTCAGAAAAGAGATTAACAGAAACTCCCTAAGTGCCTTTTTTGTAAAGGACTTGTCTGGCCCGAAAAAGGGATAAAATTATACCGAACAAAAGGAATGGCCAGGCAAGGAGGAAGTGCTCAATCAAGGAACATTTATGATGACCAAGAATGAGGGTGGGGGGGAACACTAGTGGGCCTCCTTGCGGGGTAATGAATGGTGGAAAAATAACGAAATATTTGCAGTATGACAGGAGTGAATGACTCATGTAAAAATGTGGAACAATTCGATGGCGGCCGATGTGGTGCGCAAACCGAGGCAACAAGGTGTCGGGACACAATGTTGAAACTGTACCAAGTGAGAGCGAGAAATGATCTCAAGCATCATCACGAGCTCAAAAAAATGAATCCGATGATATAAAGAGTGTCAAAAATGAATAACGGCCAATGTGGCATGCAAATCGAGGCGACGGGGGGCGTTTTGGAAAAAATACCCAAAAAATCTAGGGGTGAGAGCGAGAAATGATCTCAAGCATCATCACGAGCTCAAAAAAATGAATCTGATGATATAAAATATGCGAAAAACGGAGAGCAGCCGAAGTGGCACGCAAACCGAGGTGACTAGTGGCATCTAAAAAATGTGCAAAAAATGACGTGGAAAAAATAACGCAATGAGTGGACCATCATGACGGTGTCGTCATGCTGATTCCATTGGTGGAAACGGTTCAAAAAATGGACTCTGTATGGGTTCATAATGGCCAAAACAAGAAAAAGTCAATGGACTATAAATAGTGAGTGGGTCCAATATGACAAATTTCATTTGTACTATTTGACTTTGACTAGTGATCAGAGTGGACCAAAGGTGAGGTGGCATTTCTGGACAATCCGACTGGCCAATTTCAGATCCGGGAGATACAGGTATTCCGTCAAACTCATACCTGCATGTTTTTTGGGTTCAGGGGGTGGGTAGTGGGTCCCAGGGGTTATTTGTATGGTCCACGTGGGGTGGACCGCGGGTTTTCAGGAGGGAGTCATGGTCGGAGACCGCGGATTACATGGAGGATGACGCGCGTGGAGACCGCGGGGTTCGACGCAGAACACATGGTATGGGACCGCGGGTTTCGAGGTTGAAAACGCGGTTTGGGACCGCGAGTTCGGCCTCGATAGTCGTGGTTTGAGACCGCGAGTTCGGCCTGAACAGTCGTGGTGTTGGACCGCGACTGTGGGCCAGACAGCCATGGTCGGAAACCATGGCAAGGGGCCCTAATGCTACGTTTTGCAGCGAGCTGTTAGGGACTTCCCAAGGGGGGGGGTAAGGTTTATTGCTTTGACGTGAGTCTGATGAGTTTGCCTTGCGTGTTTTACAGGATGCCGCTAGTGCTGTGGAGGGAGCGGGAGATCCCGAATGAGATAGTGACGGTCATCTAGGGGGATCGTCATGTGCGGCCGATGTTGGGATTGTGCGGACTGTTGAAGTTCGCGCAGGTACCTATGATGCGTTTGGCAGGGTTGCTGCTGAACAGGCTAGTGAGTTTCTGGGAGCCAGACATTCAGGCATTCAGGGTGCAGGGTGAGAGGGTGGACCTCACCCTGACAGATGTATACTTTCTGATAGGGTTTCCCTATCTAGGTAGGGTGACGGATACGCAGCCGCGAGTATCCGCAAATGTGGATATGGAGGACATGCTGGAGCGGTACTATGCTCCAGAGGCTAGGGTGCATAGGAATGCACTTCGGGTGATCGACCTCCAGGAGCCGGTAGTGCAGGCTATTGCAGCATGTGTGGTTCGCGTGTTCGGGTCCCAGTCACCTGAAAAGGTGTCCAGGGGCCAGATGCATCTAGTGGAGCGCGTACTGGATGGTGTCTACTATGCGTGGGGCCAGATGTTCCTTACCTATGTTCAGCAGCAGCTGACAGTGGTGAAGGAATCTGGCAAGGGGTTTTGTTATGGTTCCTTCCTATGTGCGTTCTTCATGGAGAGGGTACCCACCCTGCGGCCGTGGGTACCGATCAGGGCAGGAGGTTTAAGGGATCCGCGGATGGTGCGGTGGGGGGAGATGTTGCGCCGCCGTGGTGGCGGCGAGGTTGGTAGATACTTTACGCAGGAGTTGTACCTGCAGTGGCTACAGATGCCACTGCCACTAGATGACAACTTGTATAGGGATATGGACTACACCGGGGACCCAGAGGCGCCACGGGCACCAGGAAAGGCATGGGGACCAGATGGTACGTATTGATTTACTTGCATGTTATAGATGTCAAGATTTATGTATGATATGTGTTATGAGATATACTGTTACTGACTGATGTGTGATCTACAGATGTGGGTCCAAGACCACCGCTAGGGCATGTTGCGCGCAGGGGACATGTGGCGGTTCCAGCTGTTGTGGGGAAAATGCACCTATAGTTCAGGGGAGAAACTACCAACTTACGGTGATAAAGATAGACTTACAAGCATTCTGCAAGTACAACAAATAAATGAAGAGATTAGGGTTTATAGATGTAGGCACCTCATTCAGAAGGTTGATCCTAGCTTTGCTTCCCTCGCTCTTCAATGCTTATCCAATGTCGCAATGCCCAGACCTGCAAAACAACTTGATACCTTTCTCAAATACATTTGACTACATATATAATACTGATATCTATAATGGAAAGAGACATCAAACTATAATCAAACAGTAATCAAATATGTTGACACATTAATAGGTCATATTTGGAAAGAGAAGAACGTCTGATCTTTATTAATGAATGAAAGCAAGTACATACAATTATACCTTCCTTCAAGCTTGGCACTTCACGAAACCTAGATTCAAGGTCTCCTACTTCCGTTCTCCAAGGATCCCAGCCTCTAAGCAATTGTACTAGGGTTTACCAAAAATGAAGCACAAGAGAGGGGGATGAGGGTCTCCATTCCTCCAGCATAACTTTGCAATTAGGCTTGCTCCTCTCACATGACCCTTCTACCCTCCTTATATAGTCAGTGAGGAAGAGGAAAAGAAGTTACAACCACTCAAGAGGTTTCCCAACCAACTTAACTTACTCGAATTTCGAGATTTTTGACCAAAACAAGTGTGTACGCTACTCTATAGTATACAAAGTCGCGTACATATGGCAATGGGCGCTACTATGAATGAGGTAAAGTCGCGTACACACGCTACTATTATAATAGTAGAGTCGCGCTCATAGTGAAAAATGGCCAAAAACAGGCTTTTCTGCTCATTTTCAGGAGATAGTTTGGTCTGGAAAAATGTTCCTAAGGGTCATATACATCAAATGGGTCAAGAATGAGGTAATTTCAACCATTTTTAGTGTCCCAAATGACTCCTCCATCCACAATTGTCCTATTGTGTGACTGAACTTGATCTCAAGAAGTGTCGTCATGCGACCAAGGGAAACAAGTGTCGTCACGGACGGAGAGGTGTCATTTCAAGCTATAACAGATGCCCCCTAATGTATGAGGTCAGAGGGAGTACGGGAAATGATGGCCGAAATACATTATAAAAAATAAAAAAGAGTTGAATCGTGGAGGAACGGAGAAACCAAGAATCATAGGCTCAAATGAAGTACCTGAAAGCAAAGGCAAAGTCAGACAAACTTATCCATGGGGTAACTGTCCATGTTCAAATAGTGGAACATGATCTCCAAGAGGATACAAGAATGATCCAAAATACTGATGCATATATCATGGCCACTAGAATACAAGCGTGGATCCATGAGGAACATAAGTGTAAACATAGCCACATAAATACAAGGTGGATCTATGTCAAAACTGGAGAACATAGCCATAGAGAACAAGCTGGATCTATGTATCATCAAGAGCCAAAAAGAGTGTGGCTCAGTCTTGCGCAACTTGGGTGATAACATAAATGAGGTGATGCTATCGAGGATCCCAAGGTCTTCATCCAAAAACAACCCAAGGTACAAACCTATCCATGCGAATAAATGAGCTGATGTCGAACATGGGAGGTATCGTTTGATTATCGGTCATTGATGTATACCGTTAACAAACGCGAGGGTGTCCACCAATAATGAAAATGGAACCCAAGGTACCTAGTACATTCAAGCAAGTGCGAATAAGTGGTCTTGCCGTCGAACACTTGAAGAATCCATCGGATAGGATACATTGATGTATTCCCATCTATCCAATAGCGAGGGAAATTGCCATTAATGACTGCAATCCCCAAGGTACTAACCGAAACTCTAAACTTCATTCCCAGAGCACAATGAGTTGAAGTCGATGGGAAGAAGTCCGTTGGAAGGGAGGCCTTAATGCATCCTCCATCATCCAACACGAGGGACACTCAAAAGGTATGAGCTGATTTGGAGTAGGACGGAACACAGGATGAAACATACTGACACCAAGGAATGGCCGACACATGAGGTCAAGGCAACTGCAGAATGGCCGACACAGGTTATATCCTTGAACAGTGAGCACGACACAAGAGTGACTTAGGCAGCTTTGAACACAAAGGGACCACGATGCAAGTCTGCAATGTAGGAGACATTAACAGATTCTCCAAATGATTGGAAGACTAACAAAATGGAGGAGTAGGAACTCTGAGATCAAGTTTACCCTAAGGCCAACGCTAGAACCCAACTTGTTTGATAGACTCAAAACAGGTGCTTTGTTCAAGGAAATAGTTGACTTGCTGCCATCATATTGAAAGATATTTTAACATTCTTCCCTTCCCTTTCCTTTTTCATTTTTTAACGAGCTTGACAAAGAACTAAAGCATGCTCGACGGTATTTTCATATTTAAGGAGTCTGAAAAACCTAGAAGAAAACTCCATACACCTATCCGTGGATTTTATATCGAGCCCGGATTGGTCTGTGCTCGGTGGTGTTTTCTTGCTTATAGAGTTGAAAAACTTAAACAGTCCTCTATACACTTATCCGTGGATTTTATATCGAGCCCGGATTGGTATGTGCTCGCTTGGTGTTTTCACATTTTGAGAGTCTGAAAACCCTAAAGACGACTCCAAAGGTCCTTTTTCGTAAAGTTAGTCTCCTTCCCCGAAAAAGTGTAAAATGATAAAAGGAGAACTCTTCTAGCGCATACAGGAGTATACCTAGAGTATACCTTTTCCGTAAATTATCCACCAAGGCCCGGAAAAGGGGTAATTCTATACCTAAGTGGATGTCGGTTCAGTTATTTTAACGAGCCCGAAAAGACAACTATGCTCGGCAAACTTTTCCTATTTAAGGAGTCTGAAAAGGGCTTAAAAGAACTCCATAGGGATCTTTTCCGTAAAGCTTTAACGAGTCCGGAAAAGTAAACTCATGACCTCCTTACTGTTTTTAACGAGCTCAAAGGAGATAGGAAAATGCTCACAACTTCCTTACTGTTTTTAACGAGCTCGAAGTGAAGATGAAAGAAATGCTCATAACCTACTTACTGTTTTTAACGAGCTCGAAGTGAAGGTAGAAGAATGCTCGTAGCCTCCTTACTGTTTTTAACGAGCTCGAAGGAAAGGTGGAAGACTGCTCGTAACCTACTTACTGTTTTTAACGAGCTCGAAGTGAAGGTAGAAGAATGCTCGTAGCCTCCTTACTGTTTTTAACGAGCTCGAAGGAAAGGTGGAAGACTGCTCGTAACCTACTTATTGTTTTTAACGAGCTCGAAGTGAAGGCAGAAGAATGCTCGAAATGGGAGGAGACGAGTGTCAAGGACATGCGAAACTAGCTCCAAGCGCATGGAACAAAGCTATGCCTAATGCAAGGAACATGGGAAAGATAAGGACACTCAGGGTGTGTCTCCTCCAGGTAAAAGGTGTCAAATTGAAAAGGCAAAATGATACAGGGCTTAGCGGAAATTAGATCAGATATGGAGGCTTATACAACAGGCTAAAAGCGTGGAAGCCGGCTTCAGGCTCATTAGCGCAAGCCGGATCATAATAGAGGCATATGCAATTTGAACACAAAGATGGGAGCCTTATCAGGGATGGCCAGAAATATATGAGAAATAAAGATATGAGGCTTCTTCTCAAAGTCATGGTAAATCTAAAAAGGCTCCTGAACCTATGAGAAAAACTCAGCATGGGCACCAGAATGGCATAAGGGTGCTGACTAGGGTGACCCATGTTAGGTAGGCTCTGCTGTCGGACTGGTGCACAATGCATAAAGTGATGGTTAACACACCAATATCCAACAGGTTCGACCCTATGGCGAATTCGGATGGCAAAAGGTTCAAATGCAACATAACAGCGGGGAAGCCTAAACCTATATGCAAGGTTCCGAATATACCTGACATGGTTGCACAAGGTGTCGAAAAGGACCAGTAAGCAAGTATACATCCAGCTAAGAATCCTGTCTCCAAGAAACATTAGTACCAGGATCATATCTAAAACATATGTAAAGGAAAACCCGATACAAGTCACTGTGGTAGAAATACTTTCAACTTCACTATCATCAACAGCAGGCATAAACAAGGCAGATTTTTCGAATGAAGACTCTATGGTGCCCAAGCCCGAGGACTTACAATCAACAAGATCAAATTCAGGATGAAGATCAAAGTTGAAGGACATGATGGAATCTGCAGAAACAAATTCATCATCACGGGAGTTGAAAATTCTAGAAGCATAATAAAACTCAGCAGGAACACCGATTTGCTGATCTATAGGAGAGTCCAAAGACTTAACAGTAGGAAGATCAGACTTTAAGGTCAAACCGGGGCTGGACATAACTGTGACTGGATCAACATCCAAGTGAATGGCAGACTGTACCATAGACTCTAGGAAAACTTCATCGGAAGGAAGTATATCATCCCAGATAGAATACATATCTAAACATTCAGATGGAGATGTCACTTGGTCAAAAGCTGGGACCAAGTCCCGAGAAGGTAAGCATGAACTCAAAGACTTCTTCTCAGTAGCAGTTGAACTCAAGGAACAATATGCCACATGAGGCGCATGTGACATAGTAGTGCCTAATGACGAGGGATCAGACTGGTCTTCAGTTGGGTAATAAGGAGGATCAACGAATGCAAGCTGGTCGATGGTGACAATGTTTTCGTTATGAGGGAAATGCATCACACGAAAAAGTGTAGACACCACAGCATGCATAGCATAAATGTAATCACACCCAAGGATCATATCAAAGTCCACAGGGTCCTTTAAAACCATAAAATCAACTAAGACTGTTTTTCCACCCAAGGTAACAGGTGCCTGACGGAGGAATCCGATCGGTTCACTAGGTCTTCTATCAAAGGTCAACGGCCAATTAGCAGCTGGAAAAACATTAGGGAAACCCAAATCTCTCCAAGCATAAGCGGATAAGATACTAACAGAAGCACCTTCATCAACGATGCATCGATCAACCGTATGGTTCCCGATATCAACCTTTATTTGGAAAGGTGTCGAAGAAGGAAGACGAGGCTCGGCTAGACTATTCCAATCAAAGGAAACAATCCTAGGGCTTGGTAGGGGTTCACATGGCACAGATGAAGTGCCCCCTTTTTCAGGAACATCCAAACTGGAAATGCAGAAGACTTCAGTAGTAGGTGCATCAATTTCTGAAGGACTGATGGGATCGGTCGAAGATTGCATCAATTCAATCACTTCACTCTCCGAAGGAAGAGTGGGGTCGACCAAAGATTGCATTGGTTCAACCACTTTATCAACCAAAGGTTGATCTGACTGCAGGGAATCTATAGACAACTCAGGAACAGAGGTTCCTTCAGACATGGACCACACTCTTCGTGCCTCTGGAATGGCAGGGCATCGGTGAGTAAGGTGATCTCCCTTACAAAGTTTACAAGGGAACTTTGGTTTCCGTCCTATAGGTTTAGACTCCTTTACAACGTCAGTACTCTCAGCATGACTAGCATTGGCTGACAGCTTGCCCCCAGCATGACTCACAGAGGCTGGTTGCTCAGAAGCAGAAGACTTTTGAACTAAGGACCACACTTTTTGCACTTCTGGAAGTACAGGGCACAAGTAAGTAAGGTGGTCTCCCTCGCAAAACTTACAAGGGAACTTAAGCTTCTGTTTGTTGGGTTTGTCGACAATGTCAACTCCCTCAGCATGAATTGCAGTGGCTGATCTGGTATCTCCAGTATGACTCACAGGAACTGGTGACTTGTCATTAATATGACTAGCAGTGATCAATGACGTGTCCTCAACATGACTGACAGTGGTTGAAGACAAACTTTCAGTATGATTTTCAGTGACTAAAAGTTTTCTCCCAGCATGACCTCCAGAGGCTGGGTGGGTGCCCCCTGCATGATCTGCAGAGGCAGGGTGCTTGCCCCCTTGTTTTGGCATCTTCTTCCTATTCTTCCCCCGTCTATTCCTTTTAGACTGCTGGTTACTAGTATTGCTACTTTCACCACATGAGGTAGAAGGAGGAGGAGAAGATGTTACTGGCAAAGGAGGCACAGGGTTCTGATGCTCTTGATTTGAGGTGCTCACAAAAGAAGCGTCAGGAGCATGCAAGGCATTCGGAGTGGAAAACAACCAAACCGGCAGCCCAATAGTGAATCCAGGAAGATTCAGAGTAGCCATTAAGGGAGCACCAATGTTTCCAATGAATGGAACAGCACAAGGATCCCCCGGAACAGGGGTACCTTGATTGGCACTCGCCGGAATGCTAGACATAGTTTCTCGCTCAAATGAACAAGAAGTTCCCTAAGGAAAACTAAAAACAAGTAGCACAAAGAGCACACCACTAAAAAAAGGTCCTAAGTAAATCAAACCAGGCAAACAGATGCCTTCCGGAGAAGAGTCTGGGATGATGAGGGCCCAGAACAGATCAACGATGGATGAAGGACAGTTACCCGGGGTCCACAATACAATGACTAAGGGTGCAAGCACTGGAATCACCCAACCGCCCTCCCAAAGACCTGCAAGGGATTTCCTCCCACGTCTGTCCTAGGTACAGCGGATATACCCTCCGCTGTCACCTGTGTATGAACCTAGAGTCTGATACTAAGGATACCACAACACCGAAAACTCCTGGGGGAATAGTCACCGGTCGAATCAGAAAGCGTGGGCAGGGTAGTTAAGCCCGAAACTCGAAAGAGTCCCCAATACGCAATCCGATCCTGGCATATGCTCGAACAGAAAGTAGGAGGGGTATTCCCACAAACTGATCTCACATTGACCTACTGCATATGCTCCCAGGCAAATTTTGAGTGAGGTGGGTTTGCCTAATGATAGTCTCACTACGATTTTTGCGCAATGTGTGATCTTGGGTGGTTTAAGGTGTTTTAAACCCAAGATCCTAACCAAGACTAGTTGGTGTAGTGTAACCTAGAAAAGAAAATGTTGCTAGTTCATTTTATTAGAGTTCATTTTAAAGGTTACTTGATTACTCAAAAAGGTAGTGGGTGTGTGAGAGTGGTTATAATAGAAATAGAGTACTGAAAATGAAATATTTACCACCAAACAAATCTTTTTCTTTTCAATGCAAGTCTTAAAATTCTGATCTAGAATGCATGTGCAAATGCAATTTTTTAATCTTTTGAATGCAAAAAAGGTAAAAATAAAGTCTAAATGTAAAAAAAAAAAACCTAAGAATGCAGCTACTCAAGCAACTAGGTATGCAAAAGAAAACTTGTTCTTTTTGATGCAAAGCACTCTAAAATCTTTTAAGCCACTTGCAAGGTACTCTATTTACAAGATAAATCAAAATTCTTTATGCTTTTCAAAGGTAAGAAACAAAAACTGAAACTAACCTACTATCAAAGCAAAGCAAAGAAACTTTCAGGTTCTCTTTATGAAACAGTAAAAGCTACCAATATGACTTTCAAATTCTTATTGATGTAAGCATGCCAAACATTGGGAAAAGAGTACAAAAACTACTTTTAGACCCAAACGAAGCGAATGACCTACGAAGAAGTATGGTTTGGTAAAGTCAGGTCTGCACGTAAACAATGCAAACAAGGTCTTGAACAACAGCCAAAACACTTGAGCTTTCACTACAAAAGAAAAACTAAAAGCATAAGGGAGGACAAGAAACCAACCTAAAAGAGAAATTTCACTCAAATAGATACAAACAGGGTAAAAAAGACTCAAGAGGTTTCAAATCCAGTGGAAATGGGGCAAGTAAGTTCAATCAGACTCAAATTAGGGTACAAAACACCAAACAGGTCCACAACCCCCCAACTTAAGTCAACAAACCCCAAAACTTTCCAAACAAACCCAAATTGATCAAAAGAGGTTCAAATCATGAATGTAGGATCAATATAAGGATGGGAGACCACCTACAGGGGTTTAACACAGACCTAAGGTCATCAGGGACCCCCAAAAAAGCAGCCACAGCCCCCAGATTTGGGTCCACAACCCAAAAACTCAAAAATTTCAAACCCAGATTTTGAGCGCTACTGTATATGAAGGAAACTAGCGCTCATAGCAGTATGGGAGCTACTGTGTATGAAGGAAACTAGCGCTCATAGCAGTATGGGCGCTACTGTGTGGTACAAACAGTAGCGTACAAGAAAAAAATCTAAAAAACGGGGTTAAAACCCCCAAACTGGGTCCACAAAGGTTTGCAAGGGTTGGGAAGGGTCTGTAAAAATCCCAGGAGGGTCAAACAGAGCCTACTAACTGATCTTAATCAATAAAATGAACAAAGACCATCAAACAGAACTGAAGAAATGACCTTGGATACCCCTAAGCAGTTAGGCTTTTCCCCAGCGGCGTCGCCATTCTGTTGTGAGGAAAATGCACCTATAGTTCAGGGGAGAAACTACCAACTTACGGTGATAAAGATAGACTTACAAGCATTCTGCAAGTACAACAAATAAATGAAGAGATTAGGGTTTATAGATGTAGGCACCTCATTTAGAAGGTTGATCCTAGCTTTGCTTCCCTTGCTCTTCAATGCTTATCCAATGTCGCAATGCCCAGACCTGCAAAACAACTTGATACCTTTCTCAAATACATTTGACTACATATATAATACTGATATCTATAATGGAAAGAGACATCAAACTATAATCAAACAGTAATCAAATATGTTGACACATTAATAGGTCATATTTGGAAAGAGAAGAACGTCTGATCTTTATTAATGAATGAAAGCAAGTACATACAATTATACCTTCCTTCAAGCTTGGCACTTCACGAAACCTAG
The DNA here is from genome assembly GCA_027924585.1 of Larix kaempferi. Classification (NCBI taxonomy): domain Eukaryota; kingdom Viridiplantae; phylum Streptophyta; class Pinopsida; order Pinales; family Pinaceae; genus Larix; species Larix kaempferi. The sequence continues at coordinate 5,305,081 of BSBM01000895.1, forward strand.
ATTCAAGGTCTCCTGCTTCCGTTCTCCAAGGATCCCAGCCTCTAAGCAATTGTACTAGGGTTTACCAAAACTGAAGCACAAGAGAGGGGGATGAGGGTCTCCATTCCTCCAGCATAACTTTGCAATTAGGCTTGCTCCTCTCACATGACCCTTCTACCCTCCTTATATAGTCAGTGAGGAAGAGGAAAAGAAGTTACAACCACTCAAGAGGTTTCCCAACCAACTTAACTTACTCGAATTTCGAGATTTTTGACCAAAACAAGTGTGTACGCTACTCTATAGTATACAAAGTCGCGTACATATGGCAATGGGCGCTACTATGAATGAGGTAAAGTCGCGTACACACGCTACTATTATAACAGTAGAGTCGCGCTCATAGTGAAAAACGGCCAAAAACAGGCTTTTCTGCTCATTTTCAGGAGATAGTTTGGTCTGGAAAAATGTTCCTAAGGGTCATATACATCAAATGGGTCAAGAATGAGGTAATTTCAACCATTTTTAGTGTCCCAAATGACTCCTCCATCCACAATTGTCCTATTGTGTGACTGAACTTGATCTCAAGAAGTGTCGTCATGCGACCAAGGGAAACAAGTGTCGTCACGGACGGAGAGGTGTCATTTCAAGCTATAACACCAGCCCTACTCGGTCGAGGCGAGGTGCGTCGACGGGACGCAGAGGGGACTTTGGAGTCTGTATGAGTGTTGCTGGATCGATTACTAATTGGAGTAACCGATGAGGGATGGCGGGATGTGGAGCCCGATGTGATACAGGATTGCATGAGGGCGCCTCGGGAGTTTGAGTCGATTGCGATCCATGTGGCTATCCTGGCGGACAGGGCTCGGGCACAGGAGCCCGCAGGGGATGAGGAGCTGCCAAAGGAGGAGCGAGGGGAGGACTTGGAGGTGGATGATGTAGGCAGTGATACAGGGTATGACTCACATTAGGGAGTGCAGGGGACTCACCCTGATTTTTGTAGCTCCTGCATGTATCTTATGAGATGTATAGATATTTTTTGTGTATAGCTGAGTACGGGGGTACTCAGGACATGTATAGCCGATGAACACTTATTTTTTGATATATATATATATATGCACATGGATACACCTTTTTACGATGATGTTTTAGTTGTACGCATGTGGATGCACTTATGGTTTGTGATATGTTTGTACTGCATGTGGATGCAAGTAGTATAGGATGTTGGGCACATGGATGCCCCTTGTGTAGGTTATGTGTTTTTTATTTTTTGTTGCACGTGGATGCAAATGATTATGTGATGATAGGCACGTGGATGCCCCTTGCAATATTTTTGGGTTTTTATATATTTTTATGAGATGTTATGGAATGATAATGCATGATGGAGGTTTTTACATGGTGTGATTGATGTGCCAATCTAGGATGTTGTTAGCCATTTGATCTGCGACACTATTTTGAGCTCTTGGGACATGGGTGAATGTTATGGATTCAAACTGTCGGTTGAGTTGTTTTGTGCGTAGGAATTTTCTAAAGAGGCAGGGATCACTCACCTGGTAGCAGTTGTTGAGCTGGGAGACAAGCAGCTGGGAGTCAAGGAACACATGAAGGTGACGTATGCCCATCTGGAGGGAAGCAGTCAGGAGACCGGTCACAGCATCATACTCCACCTGGTTATTGGTAGCAGCGCCTATATAGATTCCGTCAAGGTGAATCATTTCATGTGAAGGGGAATACAAGACCCATGCTACTGAAGCTAGGTTGGGAGACCAGCGGCTTGCTCCATCGGCGAAGCCAGTGTAATGAGGTGGAAGATGGTCCATCTGTGGTCATGCAAAAATGATGAATATGAGAGTGAGGTAAAAACGGTGAAAAAAAAAAAGATAGCAAACTATACAATACGGCCCAATGGGGCTGCGAGTGATCTAGGGATAGAAGCGTTTAAGGTACAACCCATTACGATGGTTGCGCAAAGGGCGACCTTCTGAGTCAGTTAAAATGTATGCCCCCTTGCCGAGGCAAGTCTACACGATGTAAGGGCCTTGCCACATGGATTCAAACTTTCCTTTGCCAGTTTTGTCGTGGGCTTGGTCATATGCGAGGACAAGGTCCCCTTCATGGAAAGTTCGAGGGTGTACATGTTTGTCGTAACCGGCTTTGGAGTGGTTCTTGGTGGCTTCAATAGTCTGGAGAGTGGCACGACGATCTTCATCAACTTGTTCGAGAGATAGCAGACGTTTCTCGAGTGGGGAGGTATCGGGGAGAATCTCGATGGCGATTTGTAGGGCAGGTATCTCACATTCGATGGGGAGGACAGACTCTATGCCATGAGCTAAGTGAAATGGGGTAAAACCAGTGGCGGTATTGGTAGAGGTACGGCAATCCGATAAGGCAGGGAACAACATGTGGTGCCAATTGGACATATGCCGGTCAACGGTGCGTTGAAGGATGGTTTTAAGTATTTTGTTAATGGCCTCTACTTGGTCGTTCCCTTGGGGGTAGTAAGCAGAGGAATATTGATGTTCGAACTTGAGGAGGGTGGATAACTTGCGCCAAACGAAATATTTGAAGTGGAAACCATGGTCTGAGACCAACTGTTTGGGAACCCCGAATCGAGTGATAACATGGTTAAAAAAGAAATGGGCAGTGGTATCAGCGGTACAATTGAAAGTAGGCATGGCTTCGGCCCATTTGGTAAAGTAATCGACGGCGACAATGATGTATTTATGGCCATTAGCAGATGGGGGTTTACACTCCATGAAGTATATGGCCCACTTACAAAAGGGACCAACGGTGACGACTGGGTGTAATGGAGCAGGTGGCGTCCGGGCCTTGGGGGCAAAAACTTGGCAATTATGGCAATGTTTGACCGCTGTGATGCAGTCAGTAAAGAGTGTGGGCCAGAAATATCCAGCGCAGACGACCTTCTAGGAAGTGGCCATTCTAGAGAAATGGCCGCTGCAGGCACCGCTATGACAGTCATTGAGGACGTGTTCAGCTTCCTCGTGTGTAAGGCAACGATGAAGAATTGTGTCGACCCCTCGCCGGTAAAGGACATCGCCTAAGAGGAGATAGCGAGAGGCCTGGTGATGGATACGACAGCGTCCATTGTGAGTGACTTTGGGTCGGAACTTCTGTGTGCGTAGGTATGGAAAAATATCACCGTACCATGGGTCATCAAACGAGATGGTGAACAAATGATTGTCGGCTAACTCATCGGAGATTTGAGGGGACGGTAGAAGGGAAGGGAGATCGGTGATGAGCTGGGAAAGTGCGAGGGCTTTGGTGCTCTTAGGGGTTTTGAATGTAAGGTCATATTCCTGGAGGATAATGACCCATTTAGCAACACGACCTTGCAATAGCTGTCGGTTAAGGAGATACACGATGGGGTTGGAGTCGGCGAAGACTGTGGTATGACTAAGTAAAATGTAGTGTCACAATTCTTGGACAGAAAAGACCATAGCTAGGGTGAGTCTCTCCTCATATGGGTAACGTAGAGGTGGTTCAGACAAGGTCTGGCTGACGTAATAAATGACATGCTCCTGGTGAGAAGCGTCTTCTTGAACCAAGACTCCGGACACAACATGCTCCAATGCCGAGACATAAAGGATGAAGTCTTGAGAGAAATCTGGAGGGGAGATCAAGGGGGCTTGTGTGAGAACTTTCTTGAGGGCTCCGAATGCAGCTTTTGCTTGCTCATCCTAGACAAAGGGTATGTGGGTACAGAGAAGGCGCAAGAAACCATGAACAGTGGTAGCATAATTAGGAATGAAACGATGGAAGAAATTGGATCGCCCCTGTAGACTTTGGAGCTGTTGGAGTGTACGAGGAGAGGGAAGGTCTAAGATGGATTCAACTTTCAGGGGGTCAACAGTAATTCCTTTATGGGAAACAATGAAACCCAACAATCGGCCTGTCGGAATGCAAAAGACACACTTGTGTGGGTTCAAGCGGATTTGGTTTTTGCGACAACGCAGAAAAACTTGCCGAAGGTTGTTAAGGTGGTCTGATTGTTTCCGGGAACAAGCTGTAAGGTCATCAAGGTAGACTAGCAAGATATGGACCAAGTCATGAAAGCAATAGGTCATAGCCCACTGAAAGGTGGCACCAACATTTTCGAGGCCGAAAGGCATGACGCGATAGGAAAAGGTGCCCCATGGGGTGGTAAAGGCAGTTTTGTACTGATCCTCCTTTCGGATCTGAATCTGATTGTATCCGGAAAAACCATCCATGAAAGACAGGACTTCATGCCCCGCACAAGCATCGATTAGCTGGTCAATAAATGGCGTAAGGAAATTGTCTTTGAGACAGGCCCGGTTTAAATATCAGAAGTCAGTGCATACTCTAATGGTGCCTTGTTTTTTGTTAACGGGAATGGGGTTTGAAACCCAGGTGGTATAAGCAATAGGATAAATCAATCCTGCCTTGCGAAGTTTCTCAATCTCTGCTTTGACAGTTGGGAGCTTTGAGGGATGAATGGGACGCTGTTTCTAACAAACGGGGGGTACATCAGGCCATGTGTCAATGTGGTGCTCTATAATGGCGGGGTACAGACCAGGCATTTCGGTATAGGACCAGGCAAAGACATCATGGAATTCCTGGAAGAGTTTTTTGTACTCCTCAATCTCATGCTCACTGCAGGAGGCTCCTAAAATTATGAGTTCAGGTGTACCTCCTGGGGCAGCGATATCAATTTGGATGACGGGTGAAATATTGGCCATGTTACCTTCCTCAAAGGCATCCAGAGAAGGAATAGGGTCCTTAAACCAGTCGACCTTGGTAGGAAGGAAATCTTTGGATTCAACCGCAAATTGGGTAGCGGTGCTAGAGGAAGATGCTTCTGGGAGGAAATACGAATGATGGTGCATGTCATCCCAGGGATACTCCGGGGTAGTGAGTGCCTCAAGAATATCCTCATCAGTACGGAAAGTGTGGGCCGTCAAATCAATTGACGAGGGAATGGTAGTTGAAGAGATCATGTAAATGGTGTTGATCTCCCCGGATGGGGGTGAGATCGGGGGGTGAATCTCCTCAATGGTGGGAGGTGCTGTCTCAAGATCCACATTATTCATCTCGTAGAGAGCTTCCCTGTAATCGGGGAGATCAAGATAGTGATGTGAATAATGGCCGTAAACACTGCATATTGCACAAGGGTGGTTAGTGCGTAATGATTTATCACGAGGCTTAGGGGTTGGATCTAGTTTCACAACTGGGATATTGGGGTCATCGTCAAGCATCTGCATGTGTTCCTGTAATGTAGTTAACTGTGGACATTGATGAGTCGGATGGCCTAACTCATCGCACAATGAGCATTTGGGAGGAGCATGAAACACGGGGGGGTTTTTGACTATCTTGGGAGGTGGTACAGCAGTGTAAGGTTGGGGGCCTCTGCCCCCAGTAGGTTTGGGAGGAGGAGGGGGATTTGTGGAAGATGAAGGGGTAGCGACACCAGGGGGTGGCTGAGTGGTAGTATCCATGGGTTTCACCGGTTGTAGGACGATGCTTGGTGTCGGCGAGGGAACGGGAGGTGAAAGATACCATACGAGTAATCCCAAGGTTAACCCAAGGAGGCTAAGGGTAGCCATGACCGGGGTGCTTACTACTTCTGAGGGAGGGACTAGGAAGGGGATTGTGTGGATAGGTGTAACACCAATGTGGCTAGGTACCAACGGTGGTTTAGGAAACAAGGGTGGTTGATTGTTAGGTGTTTGTGTATCGTGGGAAATGGTACATAAGTCTGACACCTCGGCCGCAGATGACGGGGAAGGAATGGATTGGAAGGTGGATGTCATCGGCGGGTTTGAGTAAACTCCAGGTCCCAAGGAGGAAACAAATGAGGTAGCGGCACCACTAACAGGTTGTTCAACCATGGGGAGGACATTTTCGGGTGCAGCGGGGGCATTTGGGTCATAGTAGTTGAGGTGGTCAATCTTGACCACGCGTCCGTCATGGGGGAACATCATGGTACGAAAGACAGAGGAAGCTACCGCCCGCATAGCATACATGTAGCTGCGACCAAGTAAGAGGTTATAATCAAGCTGGGCATTGATGACCTCTATGTCAATGAGTATGGTTTTACCACCTAACTGGACGGGGACATTGGCTAGGAGACCTTGGGGTTGAACCGAACGACCGTCATAGGCGCGTAACGCAGTAGTGGACTGCTGGAGAGTAGGGGATCCCAACTTCTGCCATATGAATGTGGACATAACGCATGTAGAGGCACCTTCATCGATGATGCACCGATGGATGAAAAGATTCCGAATGGAAACAGAAACTTGGAATGCTAAAGTGGAAGGCGAGCGGGGTTCGGACTGGTCCAAATCAAATGCCATCAAATTCGAATCATTTGGGTCAATAGCCCCAATGGCTGAGAGTAAAGTCTTGCATTGGGAAGGGTAGTTTTTCAAGACTTCTAACACAGACATGGCTGTGGGAGATTGGGCTAAGTCATCTACAATGTTGTAGTTTGACCCAACGCGCGCATTGGGGTTATTTTCGATACAGCGAAGTGGGAAACAAGGTTCTTTGGAAGCGCCATCTAGTGGAGGTGGAGGTATACGTAACGCCTGATCAGTGGGATGAGCGTTAGTGTTTTTATCGATGGGAGGGGCTTCAGAGGTGGAGCCATATTGGTTCCGATGGGTCTGGAGGTTGACATCAGTGGATGACATTATCAACAAGTGGTGGGTACCTGAGTCAAACATGGGTTGATCAGGAGCGGCGTAAGTGATCTGTTGTTGGGGTGGCACATTGGCTTGAGGGGGAGCCAACGGCCGAGTGTTCACTACGCCTTGGTTTGGTAGGGGGTTTTGCAACACCAAAGGTGGCTGCTGAGGTTGTGGAGGGTTGGGCGGCGCTTGAGGAGCTGCATGCCCTTAGCGATGAGCATCATCAACCAAGAGTTGCTGAGCTTGCTCCAAATGTGGGAAAGCTTGTGCGTAGTGGCCATAGACCCCGCAAATAGAACAAGGATGGTTTGTTCACAAATTAGGGTTTTTAGCCTGCTTGGGCAGGCGATCAGGGTTTTGGTTAGCGGGGGCCGCATTATTATTGTCTGGGGGATTAGGAGGTTGACCACCTTGGTCTGGAGGAGGGTTGTTTCCACGATTACGGCCCTTACCGCAGTTATGTTGGCCCTGGTTGCATTGGTTTTTTTGGTTTTGCTGCGGCGTTTGTTGGGCGTATACTTTCCCTTGGGCAGCAGGTGGGTTTTGAGGTTGTGCAGGTGCGGGAGCAGGCTGTGGTGGATAATAGGTAGGTGGAGGCTGCGCAGGTGCAGCACCTTGTGGGGGTTGCTGATATCTATACGTAGCGGGTTGTGGGTTGGCCGCAGGGGCTACCTGTGGCGGATAATAAGCAGGTTGGGCTTACGAGGACACAGGAGCGGGTGCAGCGTGTGGATGGTAATATGGCTGAGGTGCGGCCGGGGGAGCATAAGCGGGGGGTGCATGTCCAAAGCACTGAGGTGGACACGAGGGTCCGTGAGAATGGTGATGATGTGTCATACGAGCATACGAGTTGGTTGCTCCAGACTGTGAGGTAGCCCACGAAAGGTCGGGGCCAGGGTTAGGACATGCTATGGAAAAGGGTTGGGAATGCGAAGAAACATGGTCAATGATGCCGTCTGCAGCATGGGATGCCCCCGGCGCATCGTGCTGGGAGGAATCACCACAAGGGGCGTCCGGTATAATGGTATAGAGATAACCCGACTGGGCGTAAATGAGGTCAAATTGTTGGGCCTTAAGGATGGCCTCTTCTTCAGACTGGGGTCTTTTGGATGCCACATCCTTAGCAATGACAGGAAGAAGGGATTTGAGGAACCAATCTAAGAAGATACGGTTGTCTAATTTGATTTTGCAGAGGCTACGACATCGACACCACTCATGAATGTGGTCTGTGATGTGGGTAGCCGTGTTTTGTCTGCAAGACAGGAGAATCTCAACTACCGCATCATAGCGGACAGGTAACTGGAATAACTACAGGAATGTCGAGGCAAGGGAAGTAAAGGTGGCATGGGTCCCATGGGGTTGCTCAATGTACCATTTAGCTGCAGAGCCAGTGAAGGTGCGCTGTAACAGACGGAGGCGAACAGAGTCATCCACTATGGAGTTGGAGGAACACCATAGATGGAAGGACATAATATGGTTTTGAGGGTCCTCACCTGCCTTGCCCTCGAACTTAGGGATGTCAGAGGGGATCTTGGTGGGCATGTGAGGCCATGCAGGGTCGTTTCGGATGGGATTGTTAGTCAATCTGGCTAGGTCAGTCATGTTGAGGCTAGCCATAAATGGCAAACTGGAAGAAGGATGTGACACAGTAGTGGGTTGGACCAAGTTGGGGCCAATGCCCCCAAGTGGAGGGACAAGGTTTGGGATGTTTCCCTCAAGTGGGGGAACTAAGGTATAGGAGGGTCCTGCACCACCATGGGTGCTGTGAGTCACTGGTGGAGTGGTGGTAGGTATGCCAGGTACGGGAATGGGTATGGTGACTAGAATGGTGGATGTGGCCCCTATCGAGGGCATATCCAAAACAGGTGTGGTAACTGGGGTAGTGGTGGATGTGCCACCAATGGTCCCTACAAGGAAAGGAGTGGAAGTCATGCCAGCCATGGGGCTAGTAGGGGCAGTGTAAATGCGGTTCTCAGACTCGGCCTTAGAATCAGAGGTAAAGTAAGGGCGTCGATATCTGGTGACGGAGTCCGATGCCGTTGACGAGTGGAGTCAAGTGACAAAGCTCGAGATCTATGATGAGTGGTATCAAGTGATGATGATCTAAGTCTATGACGGGTGGTGTCAAGTGAACCGTGCTTTGGGGGCTCGCCATTGAGGCGCCGAGAATCTCTCGGGGACTCAATGGTGATAGATGGTGTCAAATATCTAGGGGTTGTGTTGAGTGAAAAATAGCTCAAAAACCCTAATGCAACCGAGTGTGCAGAAGGAGAGCTCAAAAAATAAGGCACTCAGGCCAACAACCAACTCAAAACACCCACTGTAACAGTTGTGCTACAATAGGTGGAGTATCAACAGAAATGGTCAGAATACCAACAAGCAACAGGTTTCCTAAAAATAAAAAATGGTGGACTCACTAGACCAAAAGGAGGTAAGGGAGCAAGCAAACACCTAACTAAATAGTATTTTGACTCAACTAGACATATCCTCTGTAAGGTGATGAAATCCAAGTCAGAAAATATGGATAGGAGAGCCAAGTGGCTAAGATATCCCCCTACCAGGAGGGACACCGGGTAGTCAATCCTAGAAGAATGGAAACTAAGATACCTCGTTCATGACACGTCCAGAAAGGTGAATCTGCCGTTTGGTCCTTTTACCGCAGTACCCCTATATAGGGATACTCCGAGAACTGCAAAAGGTAGCCCTTCGGTTACTGAATGGAGTGCGGTATTCCACTCAGGCCTCTGGAACCAGTCTGGCGACTTCAACCCTCCTAGGGGCGAGGCCCTCTGATAAACTGGTCGTGACCGTGCCAAAAAATACTAGGGGATTTTTGTTCCCTAATTGGACAACAGCTATGTCTCAAGTGTAAGCAACCGAGGGGTGTTATTGGAAGCCTATCCCCCCGATCCTACCTAACTACAAAAATTATTTTGTGTTCCCCAAGTGGGGTTAGAATATTGGTTGAGTTAAGTACTTTTTAAGGCTCACTTGAATTAAGTGACAGAGTGTGTGCATGTGAGGTGATGAACCCAAGTAAAAATGCCACGGGGTAGGCAACTTTCTAACTAATAATACTGAATGCAAAATTTTCTGAATTAAAATGCTGAAATTTTTAAAAGATTCTATAAATGGTACAAAAATTATGTTGCAGAAAAGGCTGTAGGGAAGTAGGGATGCAGGAAGGACAGATGGCTATGCAGGTGCAGAAAATATTGCAACAAAGGAGCTGGGTTCACAACAGGGAAAAATGCAGAAATCGGACCATGGGTCTGCGGTGAAACAAAGCAGTCGGATCGCGGGAAACAGAGCAACAAGCGTGGGTGGGTTGAGAGTTTCTGTCCGAATGCTGTAGTCGGGTCGCGGGAAACAGAGCAACAAGCGCAGTCGGGTCGCAGGAAAAGGGCTTAAATCTGTGGTCGGGACGCGGAAAAAGGGCCGACAGACATAGGCGCGTTGCAGAAAAAGGGCTGGAAGCCGCGGTCAGGATGCCAGAAAAGGGTTAACAGCCACAGTCGGATCACAACAAACAGGCTGATTAGCCGCGGTCGGATCGCAGGTAACAGACTTGAATCCACCAGCAGAATGTCGGAAACAGTCTGATAGCCGTGGTCGGGTCGCAGGTAAAGGCCTGAAAGACGCAGTCGGAACGCAACTGCAGGGGTAAAAGCCGCGGCCGAAAGGGACAACCGAAAGGAAAATATTTTAAAAACTAGAACCAGAAATTCAAACCCAGCAGAGTAGCCAAAACTGTAGCTAGGGTTTTCACCCTAGCTTGTGCGAATGAGCACCTACTAAGGAGAAGGGACTCCTTAGTAGCAGTTCAATAAATAGTAATTAAAAGACAAGATATTAAAATGAAAATTATACTAAGCATGTGCATGAAACATAAAAAGACAAGAGATAATGTAAATGGTTTTTTTTTATTAAAATGTTACCTCAAGTGTAGAGGTTGGTGAAGTTCTTGCAATGATCCAAGAGGGTTGCTCCAAACTATAGCTTTGCTCCTTCTCTTTCTTTAATGGTGGAAATGGGCCAAAAGGGGCTCTCAATGGTGAAAGTAGCTCAAGGGTGAGCTAGGGATTCAAGAGAGATTTTGGCAGAGTAAGGGTATACTTGATTGTGGATATGAAATAAGGGGTCTCCAACACCTATTTATAGTTTTTTGGTGGTGGAGTGCTGGCCCATGGTTTTGGGAACCATATGGTTTAGGTCAGTTGTATAGGGTTTTTTCCTCCTTTTTCTTTATTATTTTATATTTTTTATTCCCTTTTTAGAGGGTTTTTGCTATTTTAGAGGAATTTTGGATTTTTTTGGAGGAAAAGGGGTTTTTTAGCCTTTTTGAGGTTTTTTTTATGGTTTTGTGGCCTTTTGGAGGCATTTTAGGCCTTTTGGAGGCTTTTTAGTGGGATTTTCAGGGTGTTTAAGGGAAATATGGTAGGAAAATGGACAAATGAGTCATGTAATGGGGTAGATGAGGTAGTGAGCACTTTTTGGGTGTTAACAGGGTATGTCTTCTGAAATGATTTATTTCTTCGAAAGGGACAACATATAATGTTTCTTGCTGTTCTATCTCAGAATTAAGATTTTCTTGATTTCTGGATTCCAAATCTGAAATGTCTGGGATAGCTGTTTCGGGTGGGTCTTCAGTGGAAAATTTTCTAACAAAAGGATCTCTTCTTCCAGCCATGCACTGGTATCCCTCCTTCTAACGCCAAAAATTGTTGATTCCTCGAAGATTGGAGCATTAATCAATAAGGGATTCTCCCCGGTAAGCAAGCCCAACTAGATCGCTCACCATTTGATATAAGGAATCCATCCGGTTAACGGTTCTAGTTACTATGTGAGTTTTAAAGATTTGTTTACTTTATTGGTCACGGCCCGATCCACCGTTTATGTATTTTATGTTAAAGATGATATGCAAGTGCCCTAATCTAAATGCATGTGGTGAAACAAATCTGTTCTAAGCTACTCAATCCTAAAATTACATATCCTTGCAAGGAGCAGAACTTAAATTATGAGCAATAAACTGAAAGAAAAATTTAATGATTCCAACAGATAGCCATTAAATCAAATAAATGCATTTTCAGCCAAATGTAAATGATATCAAAGATAACTTTGATTTTTATAACAACATTTCATTACTCATAAGATACATAAATTTTGCAAAGGAAACAAGATCATTCACAGCATAGAATTAATTCACATAAGCTAGGAAAGATCTCACTGAATGTAGATGAAAATTGCTGAAATAGTTCGATAAACATCCATCACAACTCAAAGCAAAACAATGCATTAGCTTCCATAGGACAAAATCGTTTCTCCATTAATGTAGCTGAAGTAGTTCTCATACATTAGAGGAAATTCTTTCACTTGCCAAAAGTCCTTTTCCTCATCTCTAAACTAGCTATATATAGCTTTATAAAATGCCCCATGAACTTCCACCTATACCCTAACCATTTCCATTCTTTTAATTTGTCCTGTAGTGTTGATATTACAAATAGGAAAAATATCCCAATTAACTTTACAAAAGGAACGAGAGTTAAAACCCAAATATCATTTTAATAGATCAAAGGTATACACATAAAATAGAAACCAAAGAGGCACGCTGGCTTTCATCAGTCAGACTTTAGCAAATGTGATTTATCCTTGGGTTGGCTCCTCTATTGACTTGGGCACTTCTGAGAGCACTGGTGCTTTTTCTAAAACTAACGCTAATGCAACAATTAGAACACTTTCTGAGGTTGAAGCTTGGTTGGCTGCCAGTGCCTTGTCTACCTATGTTATGTAATTTTCCCACCGATTTGTTTCCTTTACAATATTGACTCCAACCAAGGGAATCATAAATCTGAGAGACACTTCTTGCTGGGCAAGCTCTTCTGTTAGGATACTCATTTCTGCCATAGTGGCCCAGAGACTTTCTTCTGGGAAGTGTTTATGAATGGTTTCCTGGCTGATAAGCTAGTGCAGGTCTTCTGTGGTCAAGATATCCAGCTTCTGCGCATATTCACTTTCTTCCTTGAGACCCTCATTCAGGTCAGATAAACATTTTGTTCTATCGGGGAATTCTTCTATCTTCTAGGGCATGGCCATCTGACAAGTTTCTTATGTGGTTCGTATTTTAGAATACAAATGTCACCTACCCAAATTGTAAAAATATTATTATTATTGGCAAGATACTTTATGTTAATTTTTAATTACAAAGTTTTGTAATTATGACCAAGTTGGTCAAGGATGAATGTAATTACTGAATTATTATTATTTAATAAATTAAAGTAGGAGACAAACACCCAAGGAAACTGTGAAATGAGTGTTCACTGACCCACTAGGAGGAATGGAAGCTGTTAGAAGGTATCAGACAAATGGCAGCAATTGCACTTCACCACTAGCTGTTGGTTATGGGACAACTACCCCTACAAATGTGGCATTATCCCCTAGGTGGAGGAAGTGAGCATGAAGTTTATTTAATGACCAGTTAACAACTGAAAGGCCTAGGCAGCCTAGATAAGGAAAATTCAAATTGAGCAGGCACCTCTTACACAACATTTTCTGCAGAAATATTCCTCATGTGCATCAGGGGATGACTGTGAGATTCAAATAAGGAGGCTATGTGAGTGCATTGTAAGTTTGCAAATTATTCTGAGAAGGAGAACCAGAGGTGCTCATGCAGGTCCCTTTGACTGCTAAGTCTTTAAGACTGGATAACTATTACTACTGCAAGTTGAGGTCCTAAGCTTCTAAGTTTCTTCCTCTTCGTGGTTCAGTGAACAGGCTCAGGGGTCCTAAGGCAAGTAACTTGGCTGTCTTCAAGAATTGGTTCGGTGGAACAAGCTCCTTGGACTGTTTGTTTCCCTACAGATTAACCAGGTTTTGTTGTTTCTTATTTTGTTTATGGTTTAATATTTTGTTTTAGTGAAATTATCAAACTTTGTTTTGTAAATGTAATTACTTCTGATCTTTGTTTAAGTTTGAATGATAAAGCTTGTTAAAAATCTGATTAGATAATCATCTCTATATTTTTCCACATGTTGTTATTTGCATCATACTCTACTATAGAGAAGCAAATTAAATGATAGATGAGAGATAGGCAGATTGCCATTAATTAGACAAATAATTACAGTAAGTGCTATGATTACAATTCTGTCCTATATCTAAACATAGTAAAAATTTACTGCATAGTATCGACAGTGTTATAGGATTCTTTTGCTATTTCATGAAATATAAATATAGTCTAGCTTCTGTACAGTCATATATTTTTCTCTTATCTCTATTCAATCAAGATAGCAAGCAAATGCAAATAAAATCATACATATCAGGTTTTCCAAGTAATAGTATTTCCAAGGATTTTAACAGCTGTAAGAACTAATTAAAATATAGTTTTCTTATCTTTAAACGTACTTGATTTCTTCATTGATTTCCTGATTGATTTCATGTATCAATTATTTATTTCAGTAGTATCAAAACCTAATACATTGCAAACCCTAGTTCTGTATTCATATATTATATTTCTATCTCAAAACCAAACTGTAGACATTGTTCACAGAATGAGAACTCTTATGACTTATTAAACCCTAAACATTACTTTCCAGAACCACACTATCTTTTATTTATGGTAATTTCAGTATCTAAAAATGTATATAACAGTTAGTCTAAGGCATGTTTATGTGTTCATGTTTAAACATTAATCCACATCCTAACATTTAAACAAGCACATTATTGAGATTTTTATTACAATGATTAAACCTTGGATACAAACACTAGCATAAATGTGATAGCAATTGATTATTACAGGTAGGGTATCCATCAAACGAAACTAGAACACGGAGGCAAAACCCTCTCAACATTTTTAACAATCAAGCTACTACAATGTTTTTCCAAACATTTTACCAACAATGAGAATGAAGTTTATGCATACAGTTCTACAACTACAAACCCTTGGCCAGAAGACAACCATCTTGGCTCGGAAAAACTTAACATTCATTTACACAGTGTTCTCAACAACATTTTCAAAAATATATTATTTTAGTTCAAGAAAAACGAACCATAGTTTTTGAATACAAAGAGAACCCTTGGTTCTTGACTTCCATCTAAAACTATAACCAAAAATTAAACTTTGAACCTGTCAAGGTTTCACAGTACACAGGACTTACCCTCATCAACTAAAAACATAATACAGAATCGTGCAATAACGAAGGTTGTATAGGGTTTTTACCCTTAACACATCTAGCAAAATAAACGAAGGGTCCGAGTCTCTATAGATAACATAACTAGGCATCAAATAGCCAATAGGTAACTTAATTTACTGATAGGTTACCCCCTTTACAAATTTATACGAAACAAGACAAGCTTAAAACCTTACTTACAGCCATCACTGTTACAAGTCGAAGATTTCCATTTTTCGGCACATAGAAAACACATCAAGGTACCTACGAGGCATGTAAGAACCACCAGAGCTTACCAGGAAGCTGTAGCAGCTTCCCTTTCCAAAATCATGGCATAGAAATCCTCCAACGAGGTGAGCACCTGCCAAAGCACCCAAGCGAGTGGTTAAAAACTGTTAACATATTTCAGAATGCAAAATCTATGTATCAACATTCGTGCATTTACTTATTTACTTACCTGTAGAGTGTTATTCAAAATATCAATGACAAAACCAGTGGTCGACTGAAATATTTCTTACACGCAGGGAAGAACTAGAAGGCGTTACTACCATTCGAAAGAACCAAAGGTCAAACTACCAACTACTCTCAACAGCTGATGATTATCTACCCTTCATACTACGACAACAAGGGTCTATGGCACGAAGACAAGCCTGCAACACTTAAACCTTTTCTCTCTTAAGTGACAGGGTCCAAACCCTAGAAGAACACTCCCTCTAACACTAAAAATTTGGCAGCCTGTCGGCCTCATTACAAAAAAACAATGAAGGGCCAAGAAACTTGCCATCAATACAAACAACAGGAGTTAGGGTTACACAAACAAACGACTAAGATCTGGAGAGATCAACGGATAAAACAGAGCGAACAGTGCTACGTTGAAAGCCGATTAAACTGACATTAATATCCCATTAAATTCCATCAACCACAGATTTTCCAACCTCGCATGCCAAGGAACAATACGGTGCACAACGTGGAGGAGAAGCTATAGGGCATCATTTCCAGCTGGAACTCCAAACTTGAATATCAATCAAATTTCACGTGGATAGACTATGTGGTAATATAGTCACCCATTCCACTATGTAGTGCATTTAATTCACAAACGTAACTTGGTAAACTTGGAACCAGAAGTGAATACCCGTCATTTTACCACTTTAAGTCAAGGCTTGGGTGATTACATTAATATGATAATAATACTTAGGATATGAGCTTTTACATACAACATAGTTCAGGCTACCATCAAGCCAAAAACCTTTCTAAGGTCATGTTAGTGGTCTGCATAGGATATTATCCTACGTTTTTTGTTTTTTTGTTAAAACAATAACTATGTTTACTTTGGAAATGCCTATTATTGCTTTTGTTTTCATAGCTTGGTATAGTAAAAACCATATCATGTTTATAGTAACATGTATTGAATGATTTATATAATTCCAAAGTTTAATTTGATATCGAAATAATTGAGTATTACGCCATGCATTATATAAATGAAAGGTAGCTATAACATACATAGTTACTTCATTTCTATAGTCTGTATAGTACTGAAATGCTAAATTTAGGACATAGAATAGTCTAAGATTTTGTAAGACACAAACTATAATGATTCTACGAAGGTGTAAAGTCCTACAAATCTCGTAATTGTATACTTAATAGATAATAGTATTGTTGTATTTATATCACTGATAGTAGTCTCATGACGATAAATTTAACATCATAATAGAAGGCATGGATAACATGGATTGATAATATTAAGGAGTTTTGTAAAACAGTACTTAAGCGAGGAGTAGAATCCTTGTATCCTTACCTTCAGTTTTTAATGTCGCAAAGAAGCACTTAACATTTTACTTTGACGATGAATTGAAAAACACAAGTAGTCTACATATTATGCTGTCTGGTAGATCTCTTACCTGCAGTATGCACATGGAAAACAAGTTTCGAATGCCTTAGGTAAACGTAGCTAAGTAAGCTCCAGGGTGCCTCATAGGACCCCTTTTTAACAAACAAACTGTCAGCAATCCTTCAAGAATATTAAAGCAATACAAATAGTATCAACTTGTAATATTAACCAAGAACTTAAACAAATTTGTAAACTGTACTGATTTACATAAGCATACAAAGATCTTTCATTAAAGAGGATTAACATCCGTTTATACCTGAAGTAGAATTTACCACTATATTATTTGAGGATGATGACCTGCCATTGTCATTAATTTATCTTAGTTAAGATTTCGATTTAGTTTATATGTTCCGCATTAAATAATTCTTTTTTTTTTTTCAGAGAAAAAAAAGCGTAATTTTATTTCAAGCCGAAGCAATACAAAATTACATTCTGAATGTGCATAAGCACATCTGAGACAAGACCAAAGGTCTTACAAAAAAAAGAAACAATATTGTTACATAACTTTCTAGGAATTAGGGCTTTTATAGTAATCCTCTAATTTCCCTTTCTTCTCTCTCTTCTTTGATTTTACTTCTATCCATCCCCCCTGCTGGGGTACTACCACAATCAGCTCTTTACTCGCTTGCGCCGCTGATGACTGAACAAAGGTTTTTTCTTTATCAGAATCTGAGTTTTCTGATTCATGTGCACGTTTTGACCCGGTTAAGGAATTAGCCATGAGGTGCATGTTTTCCGTGAGTGTTTCCTTACAGGCATGTTTTGAATCAGAATGAGGTGTCTCCACTGTTTCAGCTTTATGCACTATTTTCTCATTGTTCTCCTCCTCTTGTTTTTCTTCTGGTTCACTTTCCTCACCCTCTGAATCCTCATTAGTAGGGGGAGCATAATCTGCCTGCCATGTTTTCCCCTTTTTCTTCCTCCCCTGGTTCTTTTTGGGATGCCGTTTTGCAAGAGGGCACGAATCCTGTAAATGTCCGGTTAGATGACAAAATCTGCATCTAAAATCCGTGTTTTCATAGTCCAGTGCCTGGATCCATTTGTGCTTTTCATATATCAGCTTGATTCTATCAGGAAGACCTTTGCTAAGGTCTATCTCCACACAGATTTGT
The DNA here is from genome assembly GCA_027924585.1 of Larix kaempferi. Classification (NCBI taxonomy): domain Eukaryota; kingdom Viridiplantae; phylum Streptophyta; class Pinopsida; order Pinales; family Pinaceae; genus Larix; species Larix kaempferi. The sequence goes on from BSBM01000895.1 coordinate 5,322,884, forward strand.
GCATAGGTAAAAAGACCCTGCTCATGTCGATCGGTTAGATGACACAGATTCGTGCATAGGTAATTCTTATAACTATTGCTATTATAATTTTTTATTTTTTACTTTGGTATTTTCAGGATGTTACATGTGGTATCAGAGCTCATGTTCGAACTCTAGGCCTGAAAAAGGTCCAAGAACACACAACAGAAAATTTTATTACAACAGGAAATCTTAGTAATTAAAATTTAAACTATTGTGTTATACATAAATTATTTTAAGTTATAGGTATGGAGAACTCAGCTGAACATGTAGTAGAAAGATTTCAACCAAACAGACCATTGCTCGGGACAACACTATGCAGAAGAAGGCCATGGTGAATTGAATGACAATTCGTCAGAATTCCTACGTGTGTTTCAGGAATTAAAGGCATAAATCAGATCTGTGAAACAAGACAGTGAAAGAATTATGAACGCACAAGAAGAGTTAAACCAAGTGCTCTTTGAACAGTGCCCAATTGATGAGCAGGAGAGAGATAATGAAGATATCTCCAAGGTTGAGGATCTGCCTCATGTTAACAAAAGTAAGAAAATGAAAATCGATGATGTGAACAGTAGTTCAACATCATCAGGAGATGCTATTGAAGTACGTAAAAAGAAACAGAACTATTCAAGCGACAATAGTAAAGGAGATTACAAACCAAGAAAGAAAAGCCATAAAGAGTATGAATAGACTTCTGGGGAGTTCAAAAAGATTAGACCTCCAACTTTCAATGGAGAAACTGAGAAGGGAGAGACAACTGAAGCATGGCTATCCAGCATGAAGAAATATTTTCAGATTTATAACTATTCAGAATCCTTGAAAGCAAAAATGGTTATATATAACTTGACCAGAAAAGCAGATATTTGGTGGCAGGACATCAAAAGAGTAAAGGGTATCAAGGATAAGGATGTAAACTGGAGTACTTTTAAACGATACTTCAAGAAGAAATTTTTATCTGAACAGTAATATGAAGAAAAATCCAAAGAATTCTACGATTTAAAGTTGAGAAGTATGAACATGAAGGAAATGAATAGTAAATTTCTGAACTTGTTGAGATATGTGACATATCTCGTGGAAGAAAAACCGAAAATTCAAAGATACTTGAGTAGTCTACCTTTCAATATTAAGGATAGAATCGAGTATGATAATCCAAAAACTTTCGAATAGGCTATAAGAAAGGCAGTTTTTTGTTATGACACTAATCGGAAAAGAAAAGGAATGTCAAACTGGAAAAGTCAGAAGCCCAGTGATTTTGAGCTAAAAAAGAAAAATTTCAGGTTCAGTGGGAATTCGGGTTTCCAAAAGAAAAAAATTTAGAATCAGAATTTTCAAGGAAATAATTTCAGAAATAGTCAACAGCATAATTCTACAACACCCACAAATGCTCCCAATAATACCAGGACCAATGAACAAAAGGAACCCATCAAATGTTTCGAGTGTCAAGGTCCTCACTATGCATCAGAATGTCCCAAGAGGAAGCGGATAGCTAACAACATTCACTCTATTCAAACTGAACCTACTGTTGGAGATGTGGCAAGGGAGATGCCCAAAATCAATGCAGCACTCGACAACAGGCAAGCAGATCATCAAATCTCTATGGTAGCGATTGAAGGTATCTTACAAAATCATCCTGTTATTGTTTTAATTGACCCTGGTGCTAGCTTAAGTTATATATCACCAGATATTGTGGAAAGTCTTAAATTAAAAACATAAAAGTTCAGTAAATCTTGGTTAGTTAGACTAGCAACTGGAACAAAGAGGAAAGTATCATATTTTATTGAAAGGTGTGCTTTATCCATGAATCTGTTAAAGACATAAATCAAGTTGAATATTTTACCTTTAGGATCCTATGATATTATAATCGGAATGGACTAGTTAGAAGCCCATCATGTCATTCTAAACTGTTATGAAAAAAGTTTTACGTGTTTAAATGAAGAAGGAAAAATTGTAGAAGTAAAAGGTAACCCTTAGACAGATTTCAACCTTGCCAGTTAAGAGGGTGGTTAAGAAATGATGTCAGTTGTTTGCAGTAAATGTAGTAAATGATGAGTTTATTTGTAAAGAGGAGAAACTCAATTTAGAAGACATACCCATCCTAAAGGATTTCAAGGATGTGTTTCTTGAGCAGATTCCAGGATTACCTCCTAAAAGAGATTTAGATTTTACCATCGAGTTAATACAAGGAGTAGTACCAAATTCTAAAGCTCCATACAGAATGAATATGCTGGAATTAAACAAATTGAAATCACAGTTGAAGGAACTGATTGATAAGAATTATATAAGACCCAGCATGTCTCCTTGGGGAACACCTATTATATTTGTTAAGAAGAAAGATGGAACCCTAATACTGTGCATAGATTATTGCCAGCTTAATAAGATGACAATAAAAAATCGATATCCATTACCCCGCATAGACGATCTATTTGATCAATTGCGAGGAGCAATGATATTTTCAAAAATTGATCTAAGGTTAGGATATCATGAAGTACGGGTTAAGGATGACGATATTTTCAAAACAAGTTTTAGAACTCGATATGGACATTACGAGTTCGTAGTCATGCCATTTGGCTTGACTAATGCCTCAGCTGTATTTATGTGTTTGATGAACAATATTATGCAAAAATACTTAGATAAGTTTGTTGTTGTGTTTATAGATGAAATTTTAGTGTATTCTAAAAGCAAAGAAGAGCATGATGAACATCTACGGATTATCTTACAAGTTCTGAGAGATCATCAACTATACGCTAAGTTTAGTAAGTGTGACTTCCACAAGGACAAAATTCAGTATTTAGGACACATAATTTCTAAAGAAGGAATCTTGGTTGACCTCGACAAGATAAAAGCCATTAATGATTGGCCGGTTCCTAAGGATGCGTCCGATGTAAGATCATTTATGGGTATTACTGGATATTACAAAAAATTTATAGAGGGTTTTTCAAAGATTGCAAACCCAATAACCTCCTTGCAGAAGAAAGGGAAGAAATTTGTGTGGGATCAAAAATGTACAGACAGTTTTAAGAAGCTAAAAGAATTATTGACTATAACACCTATTCTGAGGATAGTGGATCCTAATAAAGATTTCATAGTTTGCACAGATGCTTGTACTGATGGAATCGGTGGAGTCCTAACACAAGAAGGGCATGCTGTGGCATACGAATCAAGAAAGCTAAAAATACATGAGAAGAATTACTATACTTTTGATTTAGAGTTATTAGCAGTAATTCATGCTTTAAAAATGTGGCGTCACCACCTTATTGGAAGAAACTTTACCTTGTTGACAGATAATATGGGTCTGAAATATTTATTAGATCAAACAAATCTGAACGCTAGACAAGCTAGATGGTTAACTTTATTAAGTGAGTATGATTTCGAAATTCAGCATATTAAAGGGAAAAAGAACAAGGTTGCAGATGCATTGAGTCGTAAAGCAAAACTGAATTTTATTTCAGCCATTGGTACTTACTAAACAAATTTAGAAAATCAGATCCTTGAAAGGAGTGAAACAGATGAAGAATACAGAAAATTAAAGGAAAAGACAGCAAACAACAGTTCTGAAAATTCTATGGCAGATTATAGAATGAAGGAAAATGGACTATTGCTATACAAAAACAGATTGTATGTACCTAACATACCAGAAATAAAAATTCTGATTTTAAATGAGATGCACAAAAGCCATTACCTTGTCCATTCAGGTTATCAGAAGACCATTACTATGCTAGGAAAGAATACTATTGGCCCAAAATGAAATATGAAGTGGCAGAGTACATAGCTGAATGTTTGGATTGTCAAAAAGTGAAAGTTGAACACCAACATCCTGCAGGATTGTTACATCCATTACCTATACCGAGTTGGAAATGGGAAGTGATAAGCATAGAATTTATTACTGGACTACGCAAAAATAAGAAACAAAATTACTCTATCATGGTGCTAGTAGACAAACTGAGCAAAGCATCACACTTTATACCTGTGAAGACTACTGATAAGGCTCCAGACATTGCATAAATCTTCATGAAACAGATTTTTCGACTAGATAGTGTACCGAAAGTGATAATTTCAGATCGTGACTCTAAATTTACTGGAAAATTTTGGAGATCTTTGTTTAAAGGGTTAAATACAACCTTAAATTTCAGCACAGTATTTCATCCACAAACGGATCGACAGACAGAAAGGGTAAATCAAGTTTTGGAAGACTTACTGAGAATGTATGTTAAGGATCATCCTGCTAAGTGGGAAGACTACTTACACATAGTAGAATTTGCTTATAATAACCATTATCATGCATCATCCAGACTTATCCCATTTGAAATTCTCTAGGGTAGGAAATGTGATACACTTGTTTTTTGGAATGATCCAGTTAATAGAGTTGTTTAAGGACCTGAATTATTGCAGGAGTTAGAACTAATTGTGAAACGGGTACAAGAAAATTTTAAAGCTGCCCAAGATAGGCAAAAGAGCCAAGCAGATCTAAAAAGGACTCATAAAGAGTTCTAGGTTGGTAAACATGTGTTTCTCAAGGTAAGACCGAAAAAGAGTTCATTCAAATTAGGAAGCTGTGTCAACTTGGCACCCAGGTATTGTGGTCCTTTTGAAATATTGTCCAAGGTTGGACCAGTGGCATACCAACTGGCTTTTCCAAAAAATTTAAAAATACCTAATGTTTTTCATATATCATTTTTAAAGAAGTATGTACACGATGCTACTCATGTTGTAAACTAGAATGATGTACAGGTGGGACAAGACGGAGATTTTCAGGTGGAACCGGACTGTATCCTCGAAAGGAGAGAAACTTTACTCTAGAATCGCACCATTGGGCAAGTGAAGGTGCAATGGAAGCACCTTAGCCTAGAAGAGGCAACCTGGGAGTTGGAGAGTAGTATGCAGGCAACATACCCAACTCTGTTTTAGGAACACTCAGAGAGTGATTAACCAACATCGAGGAAGATGTCGAGACTTAAGGGGTGGTGTATGTCACCTACCCAAGTTGGTCAAGGATGAATGTAATTACTAAATTATTATTATTTAATAAATTAAAGTTGGAGAGAAACATCGAAGGAAACTGTTAAATGAGTGTTCACTGACCCAGTAGGAGGAATGGAAGTTGTTAGAAGGTATGGGACAAATGGCAACAATTGCACTTCACCACTAGCTCTTGGTTATGGGACAACTACCCCTACAAATGTGGCATTATCCCCCAGGTGGAGGGAGTGAGCATGAAGCTCATTTAATGAACAGTTAACAACTGAAAGGCCTATGCAGCCTACATAAGGCAAATTTGAATTGAGCAGGCAGCTCTTACACAATATTTTCTGTAGAAATATTTCTCATGTGCATCAGGTGATAACTGAGAGATTCAAATAGGGAGGCTATGTGATTGCATTGTAAGTCTACAAATTATTCTTAGAAGGAGAACCAAAGGTGCTAGTGCAGCTCCCTTTCACTACTAAGTCTTTAAGACTCGATAACTATTACTACTGCAAGTTGAGGTCCTAAGCTTCTAAGTTTCTTCCTCCTGGTGGTTCAGTGAACAGGCTCGAGGGTCCTAAGGCAAGTAACTTTGATGTCTTCAGGAATTGGTTGGGTGGAACAAGCTCCTTGGGCTGTTTGTTTCCCTACAGATTAACCAAGTTTGGTTGTTTCTTATTTTGTTTACAGTTTAATATTTTGTTTTAGTGCAATTATCAAACTCTATTTTGTAAATGTAATCACTTCTGATCTTTGTTTAAGTCTAAATGATAAAGCTTGTTAAAAATCAGATTAGATAATCATCTCTATATTTTTCCACATGTTGTTATTTGCATCGTACTTTAGTATAGAGAAGCAAATTAAATGATAAATGAGAGATAGGAAGATTGCCATTGATTAGACAAATAATTACAGTAAGTGCTATAATTACAATTCTGTCCTATATCTAAACATAGTAAAAATTTACTGCATAGTATAGACAGTGTTATAGGATTTTTTTGCTATTTCATGAAATATAAATATAGTCTAGCTTTTGTACAGTCATATATTTTTCTCTTATCTCTATTCAATCAAGATAGTGAGCAAATGCAATTAAAATCATACATATCAGGTTTTCCAAGTAATAGTATTTCCAAGGATTTTAACAGCTGTAAGAACTAATTAAAATATAGTTTTCTTATCTTTAAAAATACTTTATTTCTTCATTGATTTTCTGATTGATTTAATGTATCAATTATTTATTTCAGTAGTATCAAAACCTAATACATTGCAAACCCTAGTTATGTATTCATATATTATATTTCTATCTCAAAAGCAAACTATAGACATTGTTCACAGAATGATAACTCTTATGACTTATTAAACCCTAAACATTACTTTCCAGAACCACACTATCTTTTATTTACGGTAATTTTACTATCTAAAAATTTATATAATAGTTATTTGAAGGTGCGTTTACATGTTCATGTTTAAACATTAATCCACATGCTAACATTTAAACAAGCACATTCTTGATATTTTTATTATAACGATTAAACCTTGGATACAAACCCTAGCATAACCCTGATAGCAATTGATTATTACAGGTAGGGTATCCATCAAACGAAACTAGAACACGGAGGGAAAACACTCTAAACATTTTTAACAGTCAACCTACTACAATGTTTTTCCAAATGTTTTACCAACAACGAGAATGAAGTTTATGCATACAGTTCTGCAACTACAAACCCTTGGCCAGAAGACAACCATTGTGGCTCGGAAAAACTTAACATTCATTTACACAATGTTCTCAACAAAATTTTCAAAAATATATTATTTTATTTCAAGAAAAACGAACCATAGTTTTTGAATACAAAGAGAACCCTTGGTTCTTGACTTCCATCTAAAACTATAACCAAAAATTACACTTTGAACCTATCAAGGTTTCACAGTTCACGGGACTTACCCTCGTCAACTGAAAACATAATACAGAATCGTGAAATAACGAAGACTGTACATGGTTTTTACCCTTAACACATCTAGCAAAATAAATGAAGAGTTGGAGTCTCTATAGATAACATAACCAAGCATCAAATAGCCAATAGGTAACTTAATTTACTGAGAGGTTACCCCCTGTACAAATTTAAGCGAAACAAGACAAGCTTAAAACCGTGCTTATGGCCATCACTATTACAAGTCAAAGATTTCCATTTTTCAGCACATAGAAAACACATCATGGTACCTACGAGGCATGTAAGAACCACCGGAGCTTACCAGGAAGCCGTAGTAGCTTTCCTTTCCTAAATCATGGCGTAGAAATCCTCCAACAAAGCGAGCACCTGCCAAAGCACCCAAGTGAGTTGTTAAAAACTGTTAACATATTTCAGAATGCAAAATTAACGTAACAACATTTGTGCATTTACTTTTTTACTTACCTGTAGAGTGTTATTCCAAATATCAATGACGAAACTAGTGGTCGATTGAAATATTTCTTACACATAGGGAAGAACTAGAAGGCATTACTACCATTCAAAACAACCAAAGGTCAAACTACCAACTATTCTCAATAGCTGATGATTATCTACCCTTCATACCGCGACAACAAAGCTCTATGGAAGAAATCCAATCTTGCAACACTTAAACCTTTGCTCTCATAAGTCACAGGGTCGAAACCTTGGAAGAACACTCCCACTAACCCTAAAAATTTGGTAGCCTGTCGGCCTCATTACAACAAAACAATGAAGGGCCAAGAAACTTGCCATCAATACAAACAACACAAGTTGGGGTTTCACAAACCAACAACTAATCTTTGGAGAGATCGACGGATAAAAAAGAGCCAACAGCGCTACGTTGAAAGTCAAGCAACCTCACATTAATATCCCATTAAATTCCGACAACCATAGAGTTTCCAACCTCGCATGCCAAGGAACGATACGATGCATAGCATGGAGGAGAAGCTACATGGCATCATTGCCAGCTGGAACTCCCAAGCTCAATATCAATCAAAGTTCATGTGGATAGACTACGTGGTAATATAGTCACCCATTCCACTATGGAGTGCATTTAATTCACAAACGTAACTCTGTCAACCTGCAATCAGAAGTGAATACCCGTCATTTCACCACTTTAAGTCGAGGCTTGGGCGATTACATTAATATCATAATAATACTAAGGATAAGATCTTTTACATACAACATAGTTCAAGCTACCATCAAGCTAGAAACCTTTCTAAGGTCGTGTTAGTGGTCTACATCAGATATTATCCTATGCTTTTTTTTGTTTGTTAAAACAATAACTAGGATTACTTTGGAAATGCCTATTATTTCTATTGTTTTCATAGCTTGCTATAGTAAAAGCCATATCATGTTTATAGCAACAAGTAGTGTATGATTTATATAATTCCAAAGTTTAATTTGATATCAAAATAATTGAGTATTACGCCATGCATTATATAAATAAAAGGTAGCTATAAAATACATAGTTACTTCATTTCCATACTCTATATAGTACTGAAATGCTAAATAAAGGACATAGAATAGTCTAAGATTTTGTAAGACACCAACTATAATGATAGTACGAAGATGTAAGTCCTACAAATCTCGTAATTGTATACTTAATAGATAATAGTATTGTTGTATTTATATCACTGAGAGTAGTCTCATGATGATAAATGTAACATCATAACAGAAAGCATGGACGACATGGATTGATAATATTAAGGAGCTTTGTAAAACAATACTTAAGCGAGGAGTAGAATCCTTGTATCCTTACCTTCAGTTTTTAATGTTGCAAAGAAGCACTTAACATTTTACTTTGACGATGAATTGAAAAACACAAGTACTCTATATATTATGTTGTCTAGTAGATCTCTTACCTGTGGTCTGCACATGGAAAACATGTTTCGAATGCCTTAGCTAAGTAAGCTCCAAGGTGCCTCATAGGACCCCTTTTTAACAAACAAACTGTCAACAATCCTTAAATAATATTAAAGTAGTACAAATAGTATATACTTGTAATATTAACCAAGAACTTAAACAAATTTGTAAACTATACTTGTTTACATAAGCATACAAAGATCTTTCGTTAAAGAGGATTAACATCCCTTTATACCTAAAGTAGAATTTACCACTATATTATCTGAGGATGATGACATGCCATCGTCATTAATTTATCTTAGTTAAGATTTCGATTTAGTTTATATGTTCCGCATTAAATAATTCTGATAATTATTGTTATTATAATTTTTTTTTTTTGGTATTTTCGGGATGTTACATGTGGTATCAGAGCTCATGTTCAAACTCTAGGCCTGAAAAAGGTCCAAGAACATGCAACAGAAAATTTTTATTACAACAGAAAATATTACTAATTAAAATTTAAACTATTGTGTTCTACATAAATTATTTTAAGTTACAAGTATGGAGAACTCAACTGAACATGTAGCAGACAGATTTCAACCAAACCGCCATAGCTATGGACAACACTATGCAGAAGAAGGCCATGGTGAATTGAATGACAATTCGTCAGAATTGTTACGTGCATTTCAGGAATTAAAGGCAGAAATCAGATCTGTGAAACAAGAGAATGAAAGAATTCTGAAGGCACAAGCAGAGTTAAACCAAGTGCTATTTGAACAGTTTCCAATTGATGAGCAGGAGAGAGATAATGAAGATATCTCCAAGGTTGAGGATCTGCCTCATGGTAACAGAAGTAAGAAAATGAAAATTGATGATGTGAACAGTAGTTCAACATCATCAGGAGATGCTGTTGAAGTACGTAAAAAGAAACATAACTATTCAAGTGATAGTAGTAAAGGAGATTACAAACCCAAAAAGAAAAGCCATAAAGAGTATGAACAGATTTCTAGGGAGTTCAAAAAGATTAGACCTCCAACTTTCAATGGAGAAACTTAGAAGGGCGAGACAACTGAAGCATGGCTGTCCGGCATGAAGAAATATTTTCAGATTTATAACTATTCAGAATCCTTGAAAGAAAAAATGGCTATATATAACTTGACCGTAAAAGCAGATATTTGGTGGTAGGACATCAAAAGAGTAAAGGGTATCATGGATAAGGATGTAAATTGGAGTACTTTTAAATGATACTTCAAGAAGAAATTTTTATCTGAACAATACTATGAAGAAAAATTCAAAGAATTCTATGATTTAAGGCTGGAAAGTATGAACATGAAGGAAATGAACAATAAATTTCTGAACTTGTTGAGATATGTGCCATATCTCGTGGAAGAAAAACCGAAAATTCAAAGATACTTGAGCTGTCTACCTTTTAATATTAAGGACAGAATCGATTATGACAGTCCAAAAACTTTGGAAGAGGCTATGAGAAAGGCAGTTTTCTGTTATGACACTAATCGAAAAAGAGAAGGAATGTCAAACTGGAAAATTCATAAGCCCAACAATTTTGAGCTGAAAAAGAAAAATTTCAGGTTCAGTGGGAATTCCGGTTTCCAAAAGAAAAAATTTCAGAATCGGAATTTTCAAAGAAATAATTTCCGAAACATTCAACAGCATAATTCTACAGCACCCAGAAATGCTCCCAATAATACCAAGACCAATGAACAAAAGGCACCCATCAAATGTTTCGAGTGTCAAGGTCCTCACTATGCATTAGAATGTCCCAAGAGGAAGTGGACAACTAAAAACATTCACTCTATTCATACTGAACCAACTATTGGAGATGTGGCGAGGGAGATGCCCAGAATCAATGCAACACTCGACAACAGGAAAGCAGATCATCAAATATCTATGGTAGAGATTGAAGGTATCTTACAAAATCATCCTATTACTGTTTTAATTCACCCAGGTGCTAGACTAAGTTATATATCATCAGATATTGTGGAAAGTCTTAAATTAAAAGCAGAAAAGTTCAGTAAATCTTGGTTAGTTAGACTAGCAACTGGAACAAATAGGAAAGTATCATATTTTATTGAAATTTGTGCTTTATCCATGAATCAGTTAAAAACACAAATCAAGTTGAATTTTTTACCTTTAGGATCCTATGATATTATAATCAAAATGGACTGCTTAGAAGCCCATCATGTCAATCTAAACTGTTATGAAATTTTTTTTACGTGTTTAAATGAAGAAGGAAAAATTATAGAAGTAAAAGGTATCCCAAGAAAGGTAACCCTTAGACAGATTTCAGCCATGCAAGTTAAGAGGGCAGTTAGGAAAGGATGTCAGTTGTTTGCAATAAATGTAGTAAATGATGAGTTTATTTGTAAAGAGGAAAAACTGAAATTAGAAGACATACCTGTCCTAAAGGATTTCAAGGATGTATTTCTTGAGGATATTCCATGATTACGTCCTAAAAGAGACTTATATTTTACCATCGAATTAATACCAAGAGCAGTACCAAATTCTAAATCTCCATATGTAATGAATATACTGGAATTAAATGAATTGAAATCACAGTTGAAGGAACTAATTCATAAGAATTATATAAGACCCAGCGTGTCTCCTTGGGGAGCACATGTTATATTTGTTAAGAATAAAGATGGAACCCTAAGACTGTGCATAGATTATCGCCAACTTAATAAGATGACAATCAAAAATCGATATCCATTGCCCTGCATAGACGATCTATTTGATCAGCTGCGAGGAGCAACGATATTTTCAAAAAAATGATCTAAGGTCAGGATATCATCAAGTACGGGTTAAGGATGAAGATATTTTCAAAACAGCTTTTAAAACTCGATATGGTCATTATGAGTTCGTAGTCATGCAATTTGGCTTGATTAATGCCCTGGCTGTATTTATGTGTTTGATGAACAATATTCTGCACAAATACATAGATAAGTTTGTTGTTGTGTTTATAGATGACATTTTAATGTATTCTAAAAGCAAAGAAGAGCATGATGAACATCTATGGATTATCTTACAAGTTCTGAGAGATCATCAACTATACGCTAAGTTTAGTAAGTGTGACTTCCACAAGAACAAAATTCAGTATTTAGGACACATCATTTCTAAAGAAGAAATCTCCATTGACCCCAACAAGATAAAAGCCATTAATGATTGGTTAATTCCTAAGGATGCGTCAGATGTAAGATCATTTATGGGTATTACTGGATATTATAGAAAATTTATAGATGATTTTTCAAAGATTGCAAACCCCATAACCTCCTTGCAGAAGAAAGGGAAGAAATTTGTGTGGGATCAGAAATGTACAGATAGTTTTAAGAAGCTAAAAGAATTATTGACTATAGCAGCTATTCTGAGGATAGTGGATCCTAATAAAGATTTCATAATTTGCAGAGATGCTTGTAATGATGGACTCGGTGGAGTCCTAACACAAGAAGGGCATGCTATAGCATACGAATCAAGAAAGCTTAAAATACATGAGAAGAATTACTCTACTTATGATTTAGAGTTATTAGCAGTAATTCATGCTTTAAAAATGTGGCGTCACCACCTTATTGGCAGAAAATGTACCTTGTTGATAGATAATATGGGTCTGAAATATTTACTAGATCAGACAAATTTGAACACTAGACAAGCTAGATGGTTAACTTTCTTAAGTGAGTATGATTTCGAAATTCAGCATATTAAAGGGAAAAAGAACAAGGTTGCTGATGCATTGAGTCGTAAAGCAAAACTAAATTTTATTTCAGCCATCAGTACTTACTTAACAGATTTAGAAGATCAGATACTTGAAAGGAGTGAAAAGGATGAAGAATACATAAAATTAAAGGAAAAGACAGCGAACAAGAGTTTTGAAAATTCTATGGCAGAACACAGAATGAAGGAAAATGGACTATTGCTATAAAAAAATAGATTGTATGTACCTGACATACCAGAAATAAAAATTCTGATTTTAAATGAGATGCACAAAAGCCATTACTCTGGCCATCCAGGTTATCAGAAGACCATTACTATGCTAAGGAAAGAATACTATTGGCCCAAAATGAAAGATGAAGTGGCAGAGTACATAGCTAAATGTTTAGATTGTCAAAGAGTAAAACTTGAACACCAACATCCCGTCGGACTGTTACATCCATTACCTATACTGAGTTGGAAATGGGAAGTGATAAGCATAGACTTTATTACTGGACTACCCAAAAATCAGAAACAAAATGACTCTATCATGGTGGTAGGAGACATACTGAGCAAAGCAGCACACTTTATACCTGTGAAGACTACTCATAAGGATCCAGACATTGCAAAAATATTTGTGAAACATATTTTTCGACTACATGGTATACCGAAAGTGATAATTTCAGATCGTGACTCTAAATTTACTGGAAACTTTTGGAGATCTTTGTTTAAATGGTTGAATACAACCTTACACTTCAGCACAACATTTCATCACGGGGGGTTCACTAGAGAGGCAATATCATATCACGTCCATTCATATTGGGGGTTTGAATACTCTTAAAAACCTCAAAAATATATTGCCCCGTATTAAGGGGTCAAGGGGGGTTTTTAATTTGACATATTAATATAAATATTGAGGGTTATTTTATTTGGGTGGGCTAAGGAATAACCTCCGAATCATGGGATGGATTCATACCTCCAAATCATGAGCTCAATTCATACCTATCTAAAACTTAAGGACCCTCCATTTTTATTTGATATTTCTTATGATCCTAAGTTTTGCATAAATCTGATAATAATGTACCAATGATAATATCGATGGAAGTCTCTTCGGATTACTGGCCTTGATCCATACTCATTTAATAGCTTATTTAGGCTTGGTTTGAATTAATGTTATATTGTTTTTCATCTTTAAGTTAAGAGATGTAGCTAATTGGGAGTTCCAAAGTTGAACAATTGTATTGTATTTTCTGTAGGCATTCGAGTAAAAGATCTAACTCTTAATTTTTTAGATTGGGGTTTAGGTGGGTATTGATATTCAATCAAACCTTGCTCCATGAAAACCCAGAAAAGTGAGATCAATCTTTCTTGGCTCATTGGAACCAAGAAAAGTGAGATCAATCTTTCTTGGCTCATTGGAACCAAGAAAAGTTAGATCAATCTTTCTTGACCAATTATTTCTTTCAACTTTTTGTATTCTTCTTTAACATTTTTGGATTGCCAGTTAGGAATATTTGTTATATTGAGTTGTATTTGGCACATTCATAATTGTAATTTAAATTCTTATATGCAAGTCATCCGTCTTAATATTGTATTGAAACTGACATGAACATAGGTGAAAATCTTAATCCTTATTTACATACCCTATGTGTTATCGTTACCATGAAATTGTATCATATAAGTTCCACCATCTGTGTATCTTTATAACTATTCCATGCTTGAAACCTAACAATGGATATTTTCCCCCCTCCAATAAAGATTAAAAAAAAAACTAGATATAACCCAAGAAAAGGTAACTAAATGTTGTTAATTCCCTTGATTGCAAGAATAAATGTAGAGGAAGTGGATGAAATTCATTGCATCTTGTGAGTGAACCAAATCCAAGCTATGCACATGATCATATGGTGTTATTGGAAAGTAAGAGAAATTTTTCTATGTTCATTTGGGTTCAAACATCAATGATGTTTTTTTTTATAGGAAGGTATGGGAGTCCACCCACGAAAAGGTTTCATTTTTGAATTTTTATGGAGTTTAATTTATTAATATTAGAGAAAACACGATCTCTCTATGACTATACTTATATTTACATGATATAAAATTGGTAGATTGGCAAATTATGGTGTGAAACATCTGCAATTCTCATCTTTTCTAAACATTGTACTAACTATTGGACTACCATCCTTTTACATTCTTTGTTATGCTTATCTCTTGACTAGGTTTCCTTTTACGTACTTTCCTTCTCGGTACTATTTCTTTAGGTCTTCCACTATCCAACGCTACAAATTGATCAACCACCCTTACAATCTTGGTGGGAGTTAGGGCTATTGTTTGTTACAACTTGATAATATGATATAAAGGGGGTATTAAAAATGGGTTGATAAAAATGGATACATACAATATCTGGTGAAACTAGGGGTTTTCTTAATTGGAAAGGCATATTGGGAAGGGGGTTCAACAATTAAATTTTAGGAGGAAATTTCCAATATTTAGTGAAATTAGGGATATTCTTTAATATCATGCGAATGATCGTGCTATGTAACAAGTTCACTGAGTGAACCCCCCGTGCATTTCATCCACAAATGGATGGACAAACAGAAAGGGTGAATCAAGTTTTGGAAGACTTACTGAGAATGTATGTTAACAATCATCCTGGTAAGTGGGAAGACTACTTACACATGTCATAATTTGCTTATAATAACCATTATCATGCATTATCTAGACTTAGCCCATTGGAAATTCTTTATGGTAGGAAATGTGATACACCTGTTTCTTGGAATGACCCAGTTAATAGAGTTGTTTTAGGACCTGAATTATTGCAGGAATTAAAACTAATTGTGAAACAAGTACAAGGAAATTTAAAAGCTACCTAAGATAGGAAAAAGAGCCAAGCAGATCTAAAAAGGACTCAGAAAGAGATCCAGGTTGGTGAACATGTGTTCCTCAAGTTAAGACCGAAAAAGAGTTCAGTGAAATTGGGAAGCTGTGCCAAGTTGGTACCCAGGTATTGTGGTCCTTTCGAAATATTGTCAAAGGTCGGACTAGTGGCATACCAACTAGCTTTGCCACAAAATTTAAAAATACATAATGTTTTTCATATATCATTTTTAAAGAAGTATGTACAAGATGCTACTCATGTTGTAAACTAGAATGATGTACAGGTGGGACAAGATGGATATTTTCAGGTGGAACCGGACTGTATCCTCGGAAGGAGAGAAACTCTGCTACGGAAGCACCTTAGCCCAGAAAAGTCAACATGGGAGTTGGAGAGTAGTATGCAGGCAGCATACCCAACTCTGTTTCAGGAACACTCAAAGAGTGATTAACCAACATCAAGGACAATGTT
This sequence comes from Larix kaempferi, assembly GCA_027924585.1. Lineage (NCBI taxonomy): Eukaryota > Viridiplantae > Streptophyta > Pinopsida > Pinales > Pinaceae > Larix > Larix kaempferi. The sequence continues at coordinate 5,338,739 of BSBM01000895.1, forward strand.
AAGACTTAAGGGGGGGTGTATGTCACCTACCCAAATTATGAAAATATTATTATTATTGGCAAAATACTTTATGTTAATTTTAATTACAATTTTTTGTAATTATGACCAAGTTGGTCAAGGATGAATGTAATTACTAAATTATTATTATTTAATAAATTAAAGTAGGAGACAAACACCCAAGGGAATTGTTAAATGAGTGTTCACTAACCCACTAGGAGGAATGGAAGCTGTTAGAAGGTATGGGACAGATTGCAGCAATTGCACTTCACCACTAGCTATTGGTTATGGGACAACTAACCCTACAAATGTGGCATTATCCCCCAGGTGGAGGGAGTGAGCAGGCAGCTCATGTAATGAGTAGTTAACAACTGAAAGGCCTAGGCAGCCTACATAAGAAAAATTCGAATTGAGCAGGCAACTCTTACACAATATTTTCTGCAGAAATATTCCTCATCTGCATTAGGTGATGACTGAGAGATTCAAATAAGGAGGGTATGTGAGTGCATTGTAAGTATGCAAATTATTCTAAGAAGAAGAACCAGAGGTGCTGGTGCAGGTCCCTTTGACTACTAAGTCTTTAATACTGGATAACTATTACTACTACAAGTTGAGGTCCTAAGCTTTTAAGTTTCTTCCTCCTGGTGGTTCAGTGAACAGGCTCGGGGGTCCTAAGGCAAGTAACTTGGCTGTATTCAAGAATTGGTTGGGTGAAACAGGCTCCTTGGGCTGTTTGTTTCCCTATAGATTAACCAGATTTTGTTGTTTCTTATTTTGTTTACAGTTCAATATTCTGTTTTACTGAAATTATCAAACTTTGTTTTGTAAATGTAATTACTTCTGATCTTTGTTTAAGTCTGAATGATAAAGCTTGTTAAAAATATGATTAGATAATCATCTCTATATTTTTCTACATGTTTTTATTTGAATCGTACTCTAGTATAGAGAAACAAATTAAATGATAGATAAGAGATAGGCAGATTGCCATTGATTAGACAAATAATTACAGTAAGTGCTATGATTGCAATTCTGTCCTATATCTAAACATAGTAAAAATTTACTACATAGTATCGACAGTGTTATAGGATTCTTTCGCTATTTCATGAAATATAAATATAGTATAGCTTCTGTACAATCATATATTTTTCTCTTATCTCTATTCAATCAAGATAGCAAGCAAATGCAATTAAAATCATACATATCAGGTTTTCTAAGTAATAGTATTTCCAAGGATTTTAACAGCTGTAAGAACTAATTAAAATATAGTTTTCTTATCTTTAAACACACTTTATTTCTTCATTGATTTCCTAATTGATTTCATGTATCAATTATTAATTTCATTAGTGTCAAAACCTAATACATTGCAAACCCTAGTTTTATATTCATTTATTATATTTCTATCTCAAAATCAAACTATAGACATTGTTCACAGAATGATAACTCTTATGACTTATTAAACCCTAAACATTACTTTCCAAAACCACACTATCTTTTATTTACGGTAATTTTACTATTTAAAAATTTATATAACAGTTAGTCGAAGGCACGTTTACATGTTCATGTTTAAACATTAATCCAAATCCTAACATTTAAACAAGCACATTATTGAGATTTTTATTACAATGATTAAACCTTGGATACAAACACTAGCATAAACCCGATAGCAATTGGTTATTACAAGTAGGGTATCCATCAAATGAAACTAGAACACGGAGGCAAAACCCTCTCAACATTTTTAACAGTCAAGCTACTACAGTGTTTTTCCAAACGTTTTACCATCAACGACAATGAAATTTATGCATACAGTTCTGCAACTACAAACCCTTAGCCAAAAGACAACCATCATGGCTTGTCAAAACTTAACATTCATTTACACAGTGTTCTCAGCAACATTTTCAAAAATATATTATTTTATTTCAAGAAAAATGAACCATGGTTTTTGAATACAAAGAGAACCCTTGGTTCTTGACTTCCATCTAAAACTATAACTGAAAATTACACTTTGAACCTGTCAAGGTTTCACAGTACACAGCAATTACCCTCGTCAACTAAAAACATAATATAGAATCGTGAAATAACGAAGACTGTACATTGTTTAAACCCATAACACATCTAGCAAAATAAGCGAAGAGTCAGAGTCTCTATAGATAACATAACCAAGCATCAAATAGCCAATAGGTAACTTTATTTACTGAGAGGGTACCCCCTATACAAATTTAAACAAAGCAAGACAAGCTTAAAACCTTGCTTACGGCCATCATTGTTACAAGTCGAAGATTTCCATTTTTCGGCACATAGAAAACACATCAGGGTACCTATGAGGCATGTAAGAACCACCGGAGCTTACCAAGAAGCCATAGTAGCTTTCCTTTCCAAAATCGTGGCATAGAAATCCTCCAACGAAGCGAGCACTTGCCAAAGCACCCAAGCGAGTGGCTAAAAACTGCTAACATATTTCAGAATGCAAAATCTACATATCAACATTTGTGCATTTACTTATTTACTTACCTGTAGAGTGTTATTCCAACTATTAATGATGAAACCAGTGGTCAGCTGAAATCTTTCTTACATGCAGGGAAGAACTAGAAGGCGTTACTACCATTCGAAAGAACCAAAGGTCAAACTACTAACTACTCTCAATAACTGATGATTATCTACTCTTCATACTACGACAACAAGGCTCTATGGGACGAAGCCAAGCCTGCAACACTTAAAACTTTGCTCTCATAAGTCAAAGGGTCGAAACCATGGAAGAACACTCCCTCTAAACCTAAAAATTTGGTAGCCTATCGGCCTCATTACAACAAAACATTGAAGGGCCAAGAAACTTGCCATCAATACAAACAACACGAGTTAGGGTTACACAAACCAACGACTAAGATCTAGAGAGATCAATGGATAAAAAAGAGCCAACAATGCTACGTTGAAAGCAAAGAAACCTCACATTACTATTCCATTAAATTCCAACAACCACAGAGTTGCCAACCTTGCATGCCAAGGAACGATATGGTGCACAGTGTGGAGGAGAAGCTACAGGGCATCATTGCCAGCTGGAACTCCCAACTTCAATACCAATCAAAGTTCACATGGATAGACTGCATTGTAATACAGTCACCCATTCCACTATGGAGTGTATTTAATTCAGAAACATAACTCTGTCAACCTGCAACCAAAAGTGAATACCCATCATTTCACCACTTTAAGTCGAGGCTTGGGCGATTACATTAATATGATAATAATAATTAGGATAAGAGCTTTTACATACAACATAGTTCAAGCTACCATCAAGCCAAAAACCTTTCTAAGGTCGTGTTAGTGGTCTGCATAGGATATTATCCTATGTTTTTTGTTTGCTTGTTAAAACAATAACTAGGATTACTTTGGAAATGCCTATTATTGCTTTTGTTTTCATAGCTTGGTATAGTAAAAACCATATCATGTTTATAGTAACATGTAGTGTATGATTTATATAATTCCAAAGTTTAATTTGATATCGAAATAATTGAGTATTACCCCATGCATTATATAAATAAAAGGTAGCTATAACATACATAGTTACTTCATTTCTATAGTCTGTATAGTACTGAAATGCTAACTACAGGACATAGAATAGTCTAAGATTTTGTAAGACACCAACTATAATGATAGTTCGAAGGTGTAAAGTCCTACAAATGTCGTAATTGTATACTTAATAGATAATAGTATTGTTGTATTTATATCACTGATAGTAGTCTCATGACGATAAATGTAACATCATAACATAAAGCATGGATGACATGGATTGATAATATTAAGGAGCTTTGTAAAACAGTACTTAAGCGAGGAGTAGAATCCTTGTATCCTTACCTTCAATTTTTAATGTCGCAAAGAAGCACTTAACATTTTACTTTGACGATGAATTGAAAAACACAAGTACTCTATATATTATGTTGTCTGGTAGATCTCTTGCCTGCGGTATGTACATGGAAAACAAGTTTCAAATGCCTTAGCTAAACATAGCTAAGTAAGCTCCAAGGTGCCTCATAGGACCCCATTTAAAAAAAAAATTTGTCAGCAATCCTTCAATAATATTAAAGTAGTACAAACAATATCAACTTGTAATATTAACCAAGAACTTAAACAAATTTGTAAACTGTACTTGTTTACATAAGCATAGAAAGATCTTTCATTAAAGAGGATTAACATCCGTTTATACCTAAAGTAGAATTTACTACTATATTATTTGAGGATGATAACGTGCCATCGTCATTAATTTATCTTAGTTAAGATTTCGATTTAGTTTATATGTTCCGAATTAAATAATTTTGATAATTATTGCTATTAGAATTTTATTTTTTTTTGGTGATTTCGGGATGTTACAACAAACTATTACACCGTTCATAAGTAGTAAGGGTTACGGTGGCCAACTTTACTCCTCAATCCTTAGAATAATCCAAGGCATGCACATCTGCTCTGTATTCAACAACAGATTTAAGGGAAGAGTTGCCGGAAATTCTGATTTCCCTTCTCTCCACTCAATGTGTTTCTTAATCTCTCCACTGATCCGTGCATGCTTCCTCCTGACCTTGGTGGCTTCAACATTAATTTCCTTTACCTTGGCCATTATTGCCTTTAATTTGTAGATTTACTCTGAAAGGAGTTCTTGGAAGCCGTAGGTCCTTCTTATTGTCTCACAAGCTTGCGCATGGAAGGGGATAATGTCTCCTATTTTGTTGTTTACCAGTTCCAATTGGCGCTCTAACAATTCGTTGCCTTCTTGCAACTTTTCAATGTGTTCTTTTAGGTCATCGATCTGCTGAACATTGTCAAACTTCTTAGATTCAAGCTTCAGGTTTTTATCTTCAAGTTCTCCCTGTTCTACCTCTAACACCCTTACTTGCATTGCTAAAGCTCTCCTATCAGCTCTAGCTGTTGAAGCTTTTCATTTAATTCTTCCTTTCGATATGTGAGAGCATCATTCTTCTGGGTCATCAAATTTGTATAATTCTGCTCCTTGACTAAAGCCTCCTACAACTGATGGGCCCTCTCTTTCTCTAGGCTCAATTTATCTTCTAGTATGTTGACATTGTATACAGTTGCTGTAACCGTGGCCATAGAGATGGATGTTAGGAGTCTAGAAGCCTCCTCTGTGTTCTGCATGGTCATGGTTTCATGCGTGGTGATGATATCTGGCGGAAAACAACTTTTCAATCTAGAACTTGTCTCTTTAACAATGGTTTTTCTTTTCTTGTTGTAAGCGAACTTTTCCCATTGAGAGACCGTACTGCCTTTTGTGGGAGTAAAAGGGATGAGTGGGAGGTCCTTTATAGAGAGGTGTATATCCAAGTTTTGTATGGATGGGCTCTTAGGACCAGCATCCTCTTGTTGTTTCTATTCTTCTTCGGCTTTCTTCAGTGCCTCCTCTTCCACTGCCTTTCTCAGTCTTTCATATTCTTCTTGTTTAGCAGCTTCTTCCAGCCTGATCCTTTTGGATTCATTCTCTGCTGCTTGGATTCTCAAGGTCTCTTCATTTCGAACCTAATCCTCTTGGGATTTTCTTGCTGCTTGCTCGACCTTCTTCTAGGTTTATTTTGCTTGTTGGAGCAGTCTTTGTTCCTCGGAAGCGAGAGCTTCAACAACTCCTAAGGTTTCTTTATCCTGGTGTTGCTCTAATTATTTGAGAATCATAGAACTGGAGCTCACTCCATCTTTACTGCGCTGACAAATTAGCAGTTTGGCCATATTGCTTATTCCCCTATATGCATCCTCTACTGAATCATAGTAATGGGCGTATTCGAAGGGAGTATGTAGCATTTTGCAATGTTGGGCAGCTTTACCTTGTCTATCATTCTTCTAAAATATCTTTTCCCTTGTCTATCAATTCTACTATGAAGTCTTCTGCCAATGCTATTTTAGAGAATTTATAAGCCCCCAAGTAGAAGGGAAAAGGCGGAAAAGTGGCCTTCTTCCTACCATACAATATACCACCAATTCCATCTAGAAAAACTTGCCTTACCGCCTCTTTGTGAACGATGTAGTCAGTGAAATACTTGGGTAGGATATATGGGGGGTTTCGAGCCTCCATACATTCTTATGTAGGTGCCATCCTTTGAAAAATAGAAGTCTCCATAATTTTCTAGAACCGCCATGGCATTTTCCGATAAGCAATTAGGCTCTTCATTGAACATCAACTCATAGAGAGGCATGATGAATTCCTCACAAATGGCTTTGTAATGCAACTTGTAGTTCTGTGCCTAAAAGATTTTATATGTAGTATATACCGGGCCTTCTGCTTGGTTCCAAATGCATCCTAATTTTGGGAAAAGTTGCTTCGCCATGATATAGTCTACCAAATAAGATG
>BSBM01000896.1:0-97500 GCA_027924585.1 Larix kaempferi
AGATCAAGGGCTCACATATAAGATCTCTAGAATCCTTAAGAAGAATGATATTACAACTTCTTTCCAACCTCTTGAGATCATTAGACAGAAAATGAGATCCGTTAAAGACCCAATTGATATAAGACAATTTAGGGGTGTTTATAAAGTCCCTTGTTCTTGTGTTTTGGCTATATAGGTGAGACAAGTCGTTCCTTTCAGACCCAATTAAAAGAACATGGAGCGGACATAAGGGAATAATCATACCGTACCTCAGCTCTTGTAGAACACTTTGCTAATACTAAGCACCACGTTCAGAGGACACCATAATCATCCCAAGAGAAGACCACTACTTCAAAAGGAAATTTAGGAAGCTATTGAAATAATCAAAGATCCTAACAATCTTAACACGGATGGAGGCTTTGAAGTTAGTGCTAGTTGGCTTCCTTCTCTACTCAACCGCTAATCATTATAATAACCTTTAAGAAACCTATTATATATTTAGACCTTTAATTAACACGCAATTCAAACTATGTATAAACTAATTAATTAACATTTTAATGTATTTAAATGAATGGTAATACCTAATCTCAAAATTAAATTTATAATTGTTAGGTTAGACTAATACTTTCCTTAGGTTAGGTTATAAATACTCATTAAATATTCAACCAAAATTAAAATTGAAATTAATATTCCATTAATTTAGATTATAAAAACATTAAGTTAAAATATTTTGTTAAATTAACATTAATTTAATATAATATTAATAATTTAAATTGACATTCTAATATTTTCAATTAATAGTAACGCTTAATTTAACAAACTATATCTATACTTATTAGGTTTATTTTAATAATTTAATAAACCATATTAGTACTTAATTAAGTTTTTATTTAAAATTAAAACTATAGACAGTTAAGACAAATTGTTAAATTTCATTTTTTTACAATACTTTTCTTAATTAACTTAATTTCTGAGAAGCCGACCTATATTTTTAATACTTTATCTCTACTCCTCACATTATTGATTGACTTGCGTCCTGATGATGAATTTTGATATGGAATTCGAAACGTCGACTTCGTAACCTTGACACTGTGGATGCCCCGAGATTACCACCTGCATCAAACAAACAACAGAAATTTAGCAACAAAAATTTAGGTTTATTGTATCATTGTGTTTCCTACATTATATCTACATATGTGGTTTCTATATATTCTCTTTCATTTTGTTCTCACATAAATCTAGATTAGTTCCTTTTGATGAAAAACACCATGTGCATGATGCCTCTATGTGCCCTCTAACACTGTCCACATGGTGATTGACCTGTTCATGCGTTCTTTTCTCGATTATTCTTCCAACTAGGCCGCTACATGTTTGTGTTGGCATTATGTTATTATTGTGAAAGAACAAATCTTTCATATTTTCATCAAATTTATCTCTTCATTGGTGATGACTTTGGACAACTTGAAAATGCACCCTCCTTTTGTTTTTAATTATTTTAGTTTTCTCTTTAGGAAAACTTCAGTGCAAATAACATGGGGTGAAGTTTAGGGGTATAGGAGTTAACATTTTTTTTTTTAAGAAAAGGAAATTAATAAAAGATAAAGGAGGGGATTTATGGATTAAGGATTTTTATTTAATGGGGATGGGAAATATATAATTGCTTGAACTACTTAGGGCCCTTCGGAAAAATTACAATGCTCTTCTATTAATTATCTACTTCTAGAGCAAAGGAAATGGGGAAAATGAAACTTATAGGAAATGGGGAAAATGAAACTTATAGGAAATGGGATTTATTGTTATGGAAATAACAAAAGCATGGTGAGGCTTTGAAAAAGGGAGGAAGGTTGTAATTTCTCTTCATACATGTACATTGGCACTTTATTTACAACGATGCACTAGAGAAATGATTTTTTAATTTTTAAAAATGGGAAAAGTGATGATGATGGCAAAGGATGCAACCAATGAATTATTGGAGTATGCAAAATTAACAAATTTTAATTGACATGACGCATTATTCAGTTACTTTCCAAAATTTTGACAAAGTGATGAAAGGGTCAAACAAACTAGGAATTTGGAAAACAAAATATGAGTGTGATCGGTGAGACGAACTGAATGCAATGGTGTAAAAATTATGACATCACAGCATGCATGGAAAAAAATGATCAATCTCTAAGATGCAACACCAACTAGACTATGACGACACATAAGACATGAATTGACAACTTTGCTGAGAGGGATCATATTACAATGAAAATGGTGAAATAACATATGGACATGGAAATCAAATCAAAATGGACATGATGGTACAAATGGAATAACCATGGAGAAAATTTTTATAAGTTCACCTCTAGTGTCATGTTCTGACGCTTCAGAATCATGTCGATGTTGAGTATCAACATTGCCTTGTGTAAGAAGTTTAATATCCCGTCACCACCGTTAAGAGCCTATAGATTTTGTTATAACCCCATTCTTCCAGCAAGATGCATTCCCTATTCATTGTCGTCATAGCATATGAAAGAGATGAGGCCCCCTTCATTGAGCTCGAGGTCTCCTTGGTTAAGGGTAGACCCCTTGTTTTCTAACATGTGCACTCTAGTCTTGTCACTTCTTAAACAATGGTGGTAATAGATGTTTTCAAAGATTGGGGTTAAATATCTCATTCTTATAAAAAAAATTCTTAGAGGTGAAGATTCCCCCTTAAATCCCGAGTGTAGAGCTTGAGTAATCATCAAAGAATCAACCATAACCTTTATAGTTTTAATTCCTCAATATTTTAAGAGTCATAAAATGAGATAGAAGGAAATATATTTTTCCATGTTATGAGTTTCATTGTTGAGTCCCAAGGCAAAAAAAATTTCTTCTTATTTTTCAGGATCATACACGACCCCCGTGCACATGCCTGCCTTGTTTTATTTAATATAAACTAAAAAACACATTCATAATAAAATAAATTAAAGCTCGTGATTTTAGTTAAAATAAATATTATAATGCTTCAATCAATTGTTTTAGACCTTAATTGTTTATTTATTTTCATCAAACACAAATTCAAACTTAAAGAAAAGGGTTTATGGATCAATTGTTTATTTAAACTCATATAGAGAAGGGAACACCATTTAAACAAATGATTGAATCTCCCAACATTCAATATTCTTAGTTCACAAATGAACCAACATAATACATAAACATTCATCACTTAGATTTTTTTTTTAATCTTATACCTACTTATTCTCTTAAGTTTTATCAATCGTCCATTTATTTTATTTACATTTTTTTATTTATTTTTATTTTATTTGATTAAGTTAACAAATAACAAACTTAATTTTTCTTTAAATTAGTTAATTTTGTTTATCATAAATAATAAAAACTTAGATTATAAAATATTCTATAGATTTTAATTAATTTAAAAATAATTCAATCCTAAATTTTAAAAATATAAATTTTACTCAACCTATCACCCACTTTCTAATTCAGTTGTCTTATGGTAATTATAGATCATGCCTTACAATTTCATTCCAATCAATCTTTAAAATATAATATTCAATTGATAAATGGATAAAAAAACATTTTAACAATTTGGGGTGGATGGGGAAGGGTCCTCTTGAATTTACATGTATATGGGACATGGATAATGAGTACTTAACTTGTGGTGTATTTGCATACCGACCACAAGTTAAGTGATCGTGCTAGTCAAAAAATTATAGTTGAGAAAAATATTATTATATCCATGTGGGACATATAATAATGAGTTTTTTATAAATCCAATTCATAATGTAACATACACTTTTTTCCTTATAGTTTTGGCAATTTTTTGGAGTTAATTTGGTTAATGGGATGAAAATCCCCTGGTTTCATTTGACTAATATTTATTGTACATGTTGTACGTGCACTATACACAATCTCCCTCCCTTGTAAGTTCCTATAACTCCCACATGGTTTTTGTAGACACTAGACCTACCATTTGTACACCACATTTACTGCAAAGGGAAAATCTTTATTCTTTTGCATAATTTCACGAGCATGAATTCATGGGAGATGGAGGAGAGTGTAGATTAACCATCATGACCATGTAAAATATTGTTCATCTTTGGAGTCTTTGCACAAATCAACTCCTCTTCCTTCTAACCATTCTCAGTTGCAAATTTGAAGCTTTCATCCTTTTAAATAATGGTCAAGCGAGGGTTTGAAGGGATTTATTTTAGATAATTTTTTCCTATTTTTGTGTAAGTTGCAGGATATTGGGTTTGTAATACAAATTTGTAAATTATATCTTCTTTCTTTTGCTCTGTTTCGACCTCCTATTTTGACCTCCTAGAGGCAAAGGGAAGATTAGTGTTTTCATGTGGTGTTGTATGTATTTGCATCTAGGACCCAAAATATTTGTGCTAAAGAAGGTATTTATTTATAATTTTTAGCCATGTTTGTATTTTTGGTCTTTAGTTTGTGTTCATATCCTTTGATTTCTTTACTTTTGTAGCATTGAGAATTTGATCGTGCCATCTAAGATAATATTGTGAATTTTGAGTTATATATATGAAATGCAAGTCTCTCATCATTTTTTTGACCTAACCATCTGTTAGGAACCCGTGTCAACCCTTATCTTTACTTTGTCAGTATATTGTTGTTGGATGCATATGTTTTGTAATTCATCCCGTAGTATTTGTTGATCCATAGTTTGTATTAGCCCATAGTATTGATCCATAGTATTCGACTTATATGCTTTGTAAGTCATCCTGTAGTATTATATGTTCCATGGTATTGATCCATAGTATTGGCACCTAGACTTGGTATATAAGTTTGTGTTGAGCCCAATGAAGGAACTGTGAATTTATTTGTATTGATATTTATCAAAGGAGGTTTCGCCCTCGAAGTGGTCCACGATTAATAAATCGATTCTGAGTTCTGTTACTTATGATATCTCGTGTATTTTCATTAATTAATTGTTGTAGTTTCCTCACATCTGGTATCAGAGCACTTTCTTGGGCTCGTTGGGTGGAATTTCTGCCAAAAAACATTTTCACATCTATTGCAGGTTCAGATCCAAGAATAATCTCTATCCGCTTAACTGTGGGAAGTACTTGGGCATAATCCTTAAAACTCATTGCGAGGAGTACCACGGGAACCCCAAAGTAGCTGGCCCATTGAGAGGACCTATCAGTGAAAAGGGTCACGACCCCTACCTGATTGACTAGTTCCCACCTGTGAGGTAAACCGAGAGCTGTCGTTTGTGGCAAGGCGGTTATCAGTTTTACCTCAGCCATGGAGTGAGGGGTATTGCCCCAATACGCAAGTCGTTATACAACATTGGTAGCCGAGTGAATCCCCTAAAACTTTAGGAAGTACACATACCTAGGTTCCATATCTATTTTCAACTGATAAATCGTAGATTACATCTGTCCATAATTATTGCCGATCACTTCCGCGTCATTGCAGATCCATTCTGAAAATAAATAAATAAGTAAATATCCATTTTTTCGCCAGATCTTCTTTGTTTTAACTTGATTTCTCTTGAAACATCACTGAAACCCTCACAATCCCATTCTGCACATTTCATTCATGAGATACTTATCATAAATTCCACTTCCCACAGCCAAAAATCTCACATTTGTCTATTTTTAGGGTTTGCCATAACTTGTTTGATTTTCACCCAATCGCCTTCCAATTTTGTCACAGTGTCCATTTCCTATTTCTACTTCTTTGTCCATATTTGACAAATTTTCTCATTCTTTCACTACACCTCTAGAATCCGCATTTTCTGCTTCCATGTCCATTAGAAAGTGTCCAAAACCTAGTCAAACCCCAATTTTCCCTTACTAAAGAAGCTGTTGTTTTTGTTTTTCAAACCATTCAAAAAAAAAAAAACTCCCGGTTATGGTTGTCACCCGCACAGGACCACATATCATGGATGCAGAACTTGCAGCCCTCAAAACCAAACTCCAAGATTTGGATGAAAAATTTGTTAGCCTTCATCTTCAACATTCAGCCATGAACAATAAACGACAGCCAGAATCTTCTACAGACATTGGGTTCTCTTCTTCCAACAATTTTTCTTGGGCCAAAGCTTGATGTAACGTCCCCATCTATGGTAAAATTCTTATTTACCCATTTTTGTCTATTTCCATGACTTAAAAACTAAAGTAAATCCGACAATGCAACCGAAAGTGGAAAAAGGGCATGGTGAAACACAAGGGGGACATTTTTAAAGTCGTTAAAGTCATGGTATTATTTGGCTTGGTTTAGCTTTTGAACTTGAGTTGAGTTAAATTAATCTTTGATATATTGGCATATACAAATATATCTATTATTTAGAGGAGTATCCTTTAAGTGGATTTAAAATGAAAGTCTCATAACTAGTAATTAATACATATGTAGATGTATTAATTAGTAAAGGTATATGTGTATAATATGAGATAAAATACCATATATTTTATTTATATGTTTATGCTTTTAGTATAACTTTATAGAAATGCATATCTTTTATGTTTATGCTTTTATATAAATGCATATATTCTATATGTTTACACTTTATATATATATATATATGCATACATTTTATTTATATATTGATGCTCTTATTTTATATAGTGATGTTTTTTTAGGAAAATGTAATGATTATCCCTTTTAGTAGGCACTCATTTTTTGGGGAAAAGAGAAGAAGAAGTGATTAACCTCTGAAGGAAGTGGCTAACCTCGGCAAGAAGAGGCCAATCTATGCTAGGGTTGTTAGAATTCTGACCAGTATTACTGATCATCTAGGGTTTTGTATCTTATGGTGAGATTGTTGGCTCTGTATGGGGTTTTATGTTCCTCATGTAATGTCTTGTATGCAAGTCTATGTTCTCAATTTGATTGTTGTGCATAGCTTAAGGGAAAGAACAGCTGAGAGAGCTCGATCTCAACCCATTCATTCAACGGTGTTAACCCTATTATATATCAATTATATGTTGTGGATGGGGAAGCATGAGATTCACCCATGTTAACTCTGTGCTTAATTTATATATGTTGTAGATGGCATGTTTAACTCTACATGAAACGCTTTGCTGCCATCAAATTCCGTTTTGGGGATCTTCTTTATGCATACTACATATATAAATGATGGTTGTTTTGTTATATCTATTTTGCTGCCATCAAATTCGTTTTGGGGGATTTGCTTCTGTGTGAGGTAGATATAAAAATGTTTTTGGGATTTGCTTCTGTGTAAGATAGCTAGAAAAATATTTTTGGCGATTTGCTTATGTGTGAGATAGATAGAAAAAATGTTTTTGGGATTTGCTTCTGTGTAAGATAGTTGGAAAAACATTTTTGGGGATTTTCTCTGTGTGAGATAAATAGAAAAACGTTTTTGGGGATTTGCTATTTTGTGAGATAGATGGAAAAACGTTTTTGGAATTGCTCTGTATGAGATAGATGGAAAAACGTTTTGGATTGCTTTTGAATGGTGCAAGAAAAACCTTTAATTGTTGATACTCTATCGGAATATTTTGTATGCGTGTATGCTGCCACTACAATGCTTGTATTTATTATTCTGTTTCCATAGGAGGATCATGTTTTTGTTTAGATAGAATGAATGCTGAGATAGCATGTATCTTCTTGTTTATGTGTTTATTGCTGCCAAAGATAGCATGAAAGCTCTGTTTATTTCCTGCGTGAAAACTAGAGAGAGTGTGGATGCTCTGTATGTTTATATGCTAGAGATAGCACTATTTTATTGCTTGTATGAATTCTTTTTACCCAAATCGATGGCAAGAAGTCAACCTCTGTTCAACTCAGATGCATACTTTTTATATCAAGTGGTTTAACTCCTATATGAAATGTTTTTACGCAAATCGATAGCAAGAAGTTAACCTCTTTTCAACGTAGATGTATACTTTTTATATCAAGTTGTTTAACTCCTGCGTGAAGTTTGGAGTTGAGTGTGGAAACTTTGTCTTTGTATTAAACTGTGACTATATGTGTGTATGCTGGGGATGTAGAAACTCTGTCTTTGTATTAAGTTGTGACTGTATGTGTGTATGCCAGGGATGTGAAAACTCTGTGTTTACATATATAAACTATGACTATATGCATATATGTCGTTAATAGGACATCATATAGATTGTTTTCCTTTGTAATTCTGTTAGTGAAATACTATATGCATTTATGCTACCACCATATTCACGGTTCTGTTAACACCATAGTCATGGTTCTATTAATATATGCGTTGTTAAATCTATGCATTTAAAGCTGCTACATAATTATGGTGTATGCATGGATTATGTTACATGTGCGAAATCATCAGAAACTATGTTGTGTGCATTGCTTAATCTATGCATTTAAAGCTTCTATAGAATTGTGTTGCCTTAAACATTTCATTTGATGGATGTGTTAATAATTGTGTTTATTATCACCTACTTGACATTTGTTCTATACTTGTTGTATTGGGGATAGTATTCTTTTGCGTTGTGATGATAATTGTAATTGTTGTTATCTGCATGTTAAATTATAAATTAATTATGTTCCATAGAGCATAAAAGGTCAAGTATGGAGTACAGACTTGGGCCAGCAAGAACAACACCACAGCTGAGTAAGGGGCTAAGAACACGAGACGTGTTCAAGTAGGAGCACTACCTTATGAAATTGTAGGAGCATAGCAATACCCGCTAAGGCTATGAGTGTTAGGTTCTAGAGTATCGAGAATTAAAAATCCTTAGCTTACTTGTGGATCACCGTGCCCAACTTGGGGGTGGCCTTTGGATGGACTAAGTAGAAGTCATTGAAGAGCCTACGGTTCGGTGGAGCGTCGCATTGTCCAAAACCGTTTCCCCTAAATAAATATTTATGATTGTAATTCAGTTAGATATATCATGAATAATGGAAAAGCATCTAGAGTTACAAAGTATATTCTGTGTTAATTTTGAGCATTAATTCAACATACTCTAGGATCTTTACTGAGAGAATAACATGTATAGCATATCAATCATATCAAGCATGTATCAAGCATATCAAGAAATCACATAAGACAATGGACACACAGAGTTTCACTAGGGAAAACCATAAAGGTAAAAAACCCCACAACTTCCTCAGAGATAGAAAGAGCAATGATACAACCAAAGTACAAGAGATAGTCTTCTCCTAGCAGCTGATCCTCCTCCTCACATGTGCGTCACTTTTCGAGTGATGGAAGAGTGAGTAATGAGATGATCAAATAGATATCTCCTGATCTCTATTTATACTTGTCCTTCCCTGCCCAATAAACCAGTGGGGCCGACTTGTCTAACTCAGTCTAATAACCCATGGTTAAACTAATATGGGTCGACCCCTCACTAGGTGGTCTAATAACCTATCACAACAAGTTACGACACTTGCGACACTTGTTAATACAAATGCTGACACTTCTGTATAGAGGAATAATACATCTCTATGTGAGTACAACAATACATAGATGAAATACATTCCGAAGTTACATATACATCAGCACTCCCTCTTAACTAGGAACGTATTTCTTGACATAGATCTGCTAGCATAAGTATTCTTCTCTGGATCATCATCACTAGATCATTGTCATCGAGTCATCATCATCGTCATTGCTACTGCTATCTCAATCAATATCCATTCTACTCGTCATAGGAAGTTCTACAGAGCCAGTCCTTTTTCATACTGGATGTAGGCCCACCACCTGTAGGTCTTCGTCACTGGCCATACTATCGAATCCTCGGGACTTATTACGTGCGTCACAAAACATCAGAAGAGCATCCCAGGATATTACGAGCACACAGCTCTACCTGTCGGATCTCCTAGGGACATATTATATATGACCTCACCACAAAACCTCGCAAGAGCATCCCAAGCTATTACGAGCATACAACTCTACCTATAGGATCTCCCAGGGACATATTACATGTGGTCACGACAAAACCTCGCAAGAGAATCCTAGGTTGTTACGAGCACACAACTCTACCTATAGGATCTCCCATGGCCAAATTACATGTGGTCATGGCAAAACCTCGCAAGAGCATCCCAGGACTTATTACGAGCACACAACCCAACCTATCGAATCTCCCAGGGACATATTACATGCCATAGGACAAAACCTCGAAATAGAATTTTCCAGATATCCCAGGGCCATACTACATGCCATATGAAAAACCTCGAAAGACTATCTGCAAACCTCCCAGGGCCAAATTATATGTCCTCCCAAGCAAAACCTCGAAAGAGCATTTTCCAGTTATCCCAGGGCCATATTATATGCCATAGGAAAAACCTCGAAAGATTATCTGCAAACCTCCGAGGGCCATATTATATGCTTGTCTACACAACCTGTCCACGGCCACAGAGCATCATCCTGTTACTCTCCATACATCATCCTGATGTACATCAACACATGATCATCTTGATCATCATCATAACATCATCCTGATACATATCATCTGGATCAACATCCCGAAGCTTGTCATCCATGATCATCTTGATCATACAATGCATCCACCTGATGCATATCGTCATACATGATCTACCTGATCATACAATGTATCCACCTGATACATACACAAATAAATGATCCATCTGATCCTCACAAGCATCCAACATGATGCATATACATATACATGATCCAATTGATCATAACAAGCATCCAACATGATGCATATACATATACATGATCCAACTGATCATTAAAAGCATCCAACATGATGCATATATAGAGCAATAACTGTAGCATCGTCTTGATGCTCATCATCCAATGCTTACATCCATAGCCATGTGAAGGATCCTCCTCTCACCATGCTTGGAATGGTTCCAGCAAATGTGTCCATTACTTCTTCCTCGAAGTATTGTCTATCTAACGAATGCCAAGCCTCTTTCTGAAGTACTCGAACTTCACTCTGGCTAGTGGTTTCGTTAGCACATCTGCAATCTGCTCATCTGTTGCAACATACAGGAGCTTCACTTCTCCTCTCTGCACCATATCCCTTATATAGTGATATTTGATCTCGATGTGCTTCGACCTATCATGGAACACCGAGTTCTCAGACAGCTTCACACAACTCTGGTTGTCACAAAAGATACCAGTAGTCTCCAACGGGAGATCAAATAACTCAGATAGTAGCTTCTGGAGCCATACTTCCTCACAACTGGCAGAACAAGCTGCAACATACTCTTCTTCGGCTATACTTGGTGCTATGCAGGACTGCTTCCTGCTAAACCAAGAGATCACACCTAATCCCATATTGAAGCAGCACCCAGATGCGTTCTTCCTATCTGCAGCACTGCCTGCCCAATCTAAATCAACATAACCCTGCAGGTTAAACTTTTGATTTGCATCATACTTGAGCCCATAATCAACTGTACCCTTCAAGTACCTCAGAATATGCTTTACAGCAACCAGGTGAACACTCCTCGGATCTGTCAGAAACTGGCTCAATGTGTTCACCACAAAGCAAATATTTGGTCTCATGTTCATCAGGTACATCAAGGACCCAATCATCTGACGATACATCGTGACATCAACTGGATCATATGAAGCATCACACAAAAGCTTCAAATTCGATGCCATAGGTGTGGCCATGGCCTTGCAGTCCATCATCCCGAACCTCTTCAGGATCTCTATTGCATACTTCCCTTATCCAAGGAAGATCCCATCTGCACTCTACCACACCTCCATGCTTAGAAAATAGTGCATCATCCCCAAGTCCTTCATCTCGAACTTGGAAGCAAGCTTCCTCTTGGTATCAGCAATCAAACTATCTTCCCCTATAACAAATAGGTCATCCACATATAGAAGTAGTATCACTAAATTGCCTTCCTCTACCTTGTAGTAAAGGTTTGAATCTGCTTTACTCTTGGTAAATCCCAAACTGGATAGAAAGCTTTCCATCCTACCATACCAAGTCCTAGGAGCTTACTTCAAGCCATACAAGGCTTTCTTCAACCTCCACACATATGACTCTTTGTCACGTGTCTCAAAACCGAGTGGCTGCTCCACATACACTTCCTCTTCGATTGCACCATTCAAGAAAGCTGTCTTGACATCCATCTGGTGTATCTTCCATTTCATCACTGTAGCCAGAGCAAGTACTGATCTGATGGAAGTGTACCTGGCTATAGGAGCAAAATTTTCTTCATAGTCTATCCCCTCTTTCTGGGAGAAGCCACGAGCTACAAATCTTGCTTTGTATTTCTCTATGCTTCCATCCATAGCATGCTTGATCTTGTAGATCCACTTGGAATTCACAACAGAATTCCCTTCAGGTCTTGGGACCACATCCCAAACATCATTCTTCATGATCAACTGGTCTTCCTTGACCATGGCATCCTTCCATTACTGCATCTCGTATCCTGGGAAATTCAGATTCTTCAATATCTTCAATAGGTAGATTTCTTTGTTGCTGGAACAAATGTTGTAGTCCTTCTTTTGTAGTTGATTGTACACGATCTTTCCTACAAGTCAAATTTAATTGCATGATTAGAAACTTCTCATAGTTTCATAACAAAATCTTACACATAATAATATATATCATATAGTCATACAATTATTTTAGCCAATGCTTCAATACAACATTTATCCATATCCTGTAACTTTCTAGATGCCTTCCAATCTCTACCATAACATTTTTAAGAGTGTGCACAGCTCCCAACATGTCAGCAAAGAGGTTTCATTCTAGATAAGTAGCAATGGAATGTTGTACAGTGCCATAAGCCACGTACCCATCACATGCATATTAGCAGTATACTGTTCATTAATGCAATTATTCTAATATGCATAATACACACCCTAAGTCTGGGAACATAAGTGTATACATCATTGAACAATATTATTTAAACAAACAAGTATGCAAGAAATGACAATTCAAATACTTATCTTTGTTTGGTTGTAGGGTGGACTCCCTCTCAATATTTGCTTCCTTGCAAGAACTACTGGAGTGTGCTCCCTCTTGATCTTTGCTTCCTGGATGACCTATCTTTGAACTTATATCCATCCTCGATCATGCAACATTGCCCGTGCTGCTTCCATGATTGTTCTATTCTTCTTTTCTGCAACTCCATTCTATTGTCGATTGTAGGGTGTAGTCAACTCCCTCTTAATCCCTGAATCACTGCGTAACTTCTTGAAATCACCTAAAGTGAATTCTTCGTCATTGTCGGATCTAAAGGTCTTGAACTTCTTTTCAGTGTGGTTTTCTATCAAGGCCTTGAATTCCTTGAACTTGCTGAATACTTCATCTTTGTTGTTCAAGAAATAAATCCCAAGTATTCCTAGAGAAATCATCAATGAAAGAACCATAGTATACATACCTACTCAGAGAACTAGATGACATCTGACTGCATACATCGGAGTGGATAATTCCTTTTTCCTTGCTTGTGATTGCCTTCTTTGTGTTCTTTCCTTTTGCAAATCCTTTGCAAACATCTTCATACTTTGACTGGATTTCAGGAAGATCCTCTACAACTTTGCTTGCAATTGGTAGTGCTCTATAGTGCACATGTGCAGACCTTCTATGCCAAAGTTCACTTGGTTCCATGGATTCATGTACCATAGCATGTTTAGTTTGTACCTTCAATTTGTACAATCCTCCTTATTGCCATCCAATCACTACTGCATCATCTATGGTCTTACCCTTTGGCCACATGAGTACTTGGCCATCTACAAATGAAACCCTCATGCCTTTTGCATCCAATGCAGATATGGAGAGTAGATTCTTCTTGAGCCCAGGTACATATATAACCTCTTTCATCTTCAAAGAATTTCCACAGTCTAGGTTGTAAGAAGCTTCACCACTTCCTTTGATAGGATATTGGTAGTCATCCCCATGTTTCACCTTATGGGGTGACTCATGTTCAGATAGGTTTACAAAAGATTCTTTAAACCCAGTCATGTGTTTGGAAGTGTCACTATCAATAAGCCAATCATTACAACCATGAGAGATAGTACCTGTGAGAGCAGAGATTAGAATATATTCGTCTTCGCTAGATGAATTATCACTTTCTGCTCTAGCCTTCTTCCTGGGAGGTTCATCATCCTCAGCAGCATGAGCATGATATCTTCTTTTGTTATTCTTCTTCTTCTTGAAGGAGTTGTTGTTGTTGTTGTTATCCCTTTTGTTCTTGGGACAATCCGCAGCAAAGTGCCCCTTCTCATTACATGTGAAGCATCTCAGATCCTTCTTATTCTTTTGATGGTTGTGATTGGATCTCTTGTAATGAGAGTGCTCCTTCTTGGGCTTGCTTATTTTGGTGTGGGCTGCAAGAGTTTGATCTTCATTCCCCATCTTTTCTTCTTAGGCCACAAGCCTTGCTTCTTCTTGTGAAGATTCCTCCCATAGTCTACTGAAGGAGACCAACTTCTTTCTTGCACAGATTCCTTGGATAAAGGAATCCTATGATCTAGGTAGGCCATTTAGTGTGATCATGACAACTTCACCATTGTCCACAATTTCATCCACAACTTCAAGCTGTTCCTTGATCTGAGAGACCTTAGAAAAATAAGATTGAATGGTCTCTCCATTCTGAAGCTTTACCCCTTTCAATTGGTTCCGTAGGGTCATCTTCCGATTTATGTTCTTCCCTTCAAATAGCTTGGTCAGGGAATCAAAGATCTCCTTGGGTGTCTTCAGAGATGACACATGTGGGATGAGATGGTCCTTGATAGAATCAGTAATGATTCTCTTTGACTTGACCAAGTTATTCTTGTGAATAGCCTTGGCCTCTTCTCCCTCTGGGACACGGACCTCTTCACTTATGTAAGTGTCCAACTCATTTTCTTCCAGGATTAACCCAATCCTATACTTCCATGCTCGGAAGTTATCAGCCCCTTCAAGCTTATCCTCAAGCTTGGTGTGGTGAAACATCTTAAAGAGTACTTTAAATGGAAATAGAAAAGATTTAGGTCTTACCACTTGATTTGCTGAAAACTAGATCTCGTCCCGGATTAGGGTTTGTCAGAGAAACCCTAGAAATTCAAACTTCTGAAAGGATAGAAAGATGCGCCTTGATGAGTTGGTCATCTTGGTATCTTCATATTTTGAGATCTGTAAAGTGTCACCCTTCAGACATGCCTTTTAGTCTTCCTGGATTCACTAGGGAGGACCCTGAATTAGGGTTTGAGTTTCTCGGATCTTTACCCAACCAAAAATTTTGATCCAAAGCTCTAAAATTTGATTTTTCCAAGAAGCTTCAAGCAATGTGTTCAGATTTCAGAAATTCCTATTTTTTTGGAAACCCTAATTTTTAGGGCCAAAACTAAAAGTGCTCAGAATTGAATTCTAATTTGACAGATAGATTCTCCTTGATGATTAGAGTCAATCTACCTTACTGCTTTTCCAAAATCTGTGGAGAGAAACCCAATAAACAAGAAACCCTAGTTTCTGCCATTGCACAATGTCTTCTTCTCAGGGAAGCTCTGATACCATGTTAATTTTGAGCATTAATTCAACATACTCTAGGATCTTTACTGAGAGAATAACATGTACAACATATCAATCATATCAAGCATGTATCAAGCATATCAAGCAATCAAGTAAGAAAATGGACACACAGAGTTTCACTAGGGAAAACCATAAAGGTGAAAAACTCTACAACTTCATCAGAGATAGAAAGAGAAATGATACAACCAAAGTACAAGAGATAGTCTTCTCCTAGCAGCTAATCCTCCTCCTCACATGTGCACCACTTTTCGCGTGATGGAAGAGTAAGTAATGAGATGATCAAATAGAGATCTCCCGATCTCTATTTATACTTGTCTTGTCCTTCCCAATAAACTAGTGGAGCTGACTTGTCTAACTCAGTCTAATAACCCATGGTTAAACTAATCCAGGTTGACCCCTCACTAGGTGGTCTAATAACCCATCACAACAAGTTACGACACTTGCGACACTTGTCAATACAAATGACAACACTTCCGTATAGAGGAATAATACATCTCTATAGGAGTACAATAATACATATATGAAATACATTCCGAAGTTACATATACATCAACATTTTGTAGTACTAAGAAATGTTACAAGAGTGATGTAGACAGGTAGAAGAAGGCGAGGAGGAGGCTCTCTTGCAATTCTGCAAAGATGGTAAGAAAAGTATGCCCAGTGAAGCTAATGTAATCCATGGGTAAGAGAAGAGTATTTCCTTATGCCTAATGTTTGAACATGTATTTATGTAATTTTTTAACATTAATGTTTCATTATTATGGTTCATATGACTAAGAACAATGAATGGCATGAATAAATGTATTTAACTATCTTACTAGTGAATAATGAACCATGATTGAAAGTGGGCCTAATAAGAATGTGGGATGTAAATGAAAGGACCATTGTATACCTTGTGTGGATTATACTAAATGATACAAAATAGGTAAGTATGTATTGACCAATTAGATCTGCTATTGTAAGGTGGATACTATTTGGAATGGACATACTTTACTAGGTAAATAGTTACCTTATAATGATTTAATATCTTATATGGAAGTATATGTATGATGATAAACTATAACATTCGGTTATCATACTTCTAATGTTGAAAAGATAAGCTTTAATAGTCGAGTATACTTATGTTATTGATTATGTTAATGAATTTTAAGTTATGGTCAAAAGTAAAGGGTTTAAATAGTAAATTTATCAAGTAGATTTACAATATAAAGATTTGATTTCAGCAACCGATGATTAGAGTCTTAAACCATTATAAATTAAGGGATTCAATAGACTTTATTTTGGATATTTGTTATTTGTGGAATACAAGTGGTATCAAATGGACTATACACGTGTTGGGTAATGTTGCATGATTCTTTTGCTGCGTTTGGTACCTTGTTTGGTACTCGTTTGGGAGATTTGTTTGGTACTCATTTGGTACTCATTTTATATGCATTACTTCTTAGCTATATTTACACCTTTCAATATAATCTCTTGTTGATGTAATGTTTAAAGGAGAGAAAGTATGACATGTCATCATATTGGTAGATTAGTGTATATCGTGTCTACATTTGGCTTATGGTGAGAATAATGGTACACTTGCATGCTTCTAATGTTTAGTTGAATTCTTGTTAAGAAAAACTATGTTAAGAAGATATGATTTTACGAGGTTGAGAATGACTTGGTTTGCATACTTCTATGCTTGTAAAGGCTTTTTATTTATTGAAAGTAAAGATGTGTTAGAGCTGACTAGATGTCATGGTAGGGGGATTGATGTTGAATAAGTATTGAACTGATTAACCAAGGACCTTCTCATAAGGTAGTTATACATTTACACTAAAGAATGGATTAATACATATGAATGTGCCAGTTCTTGTATCATTGTATTCAGTGTTATACTTACGAAGTATGTTTGAGTATAGTTTGACGAGAAATAAAAAACAATTTTTTTCACCTCAATTCCTTTAGAACGTGACGAGGGTTTTGGGTATGTTACATATGGTATCAGAGCCAAGGTTGCTACTCTAGGACCTATAGGGTCATATATGACTGATGTTGCAACAAATATTTAGAGTTGCAAGGAACTATGAATTATGTAAAGTGTTATGTGATAAAAAATATCATGGTTATAATTTTTTGTGATTGACCATTGACATCCATGAGGCTTTAGCTAATATACATAATTGGTTGATGTGTCTGAGGAATTGAGTGAACAAATGTAAGGGCTTGGCAGTTAAGAACCAAATATAATCAACAGAGAGAGAATCACTAAACCAAAAGAATTTCGCAAAAATCACTGTAAGTGAATGCCTTTTTATGGTTGTCAAACTTAACACATTGTCATGTGCAATAGGCTCAACTTAATGCTTGTATTGGTAAAGTAGGGTGGCCATGATAGTGTCATTAGAGCCATACTGAGAACCAAGGGTTCACTAATGCAATGTTATGAGACATTGTTGCATGTACATGAGACATTATGACTAGAGAAGTGAAAATCTTGAGAGCATCAAGAGGAATTAAAAGATAACTCTACAGATAATAAAACCCTCACATTAATAAGATAAGCAGGAGGGGGAGGGAGGCACCCTGCAAATTAAAATACAACTAACTTAAAATAAAGTTAACTTAAATAAATATAAGTAAGAAGAATGAAGAAGAGAAGGATAAGTCTGGAGCACAGATTTGGGTCAGAAAGGAACACCTATAGTTGGGTATAGAACACGAGATGTGTTCAAGTAGGAGCACTACCAGTTTAATGTAGGAGCACTGCAATACCCTGAAGAGCTGTTAGAGGTGGTTCCATGTTTTTAGTGATGTAAAATTCCCTAGAGAACTCTGTAACTCAGGAGCACTAGGTGAGTGTTGGGTATCATCCTTTGCATGATGCACGCCCTGAGGGGCATGACACCGAGAAGGTGTTGAATACCAATCTTGTGCTTGGTGCATGTCGAGAAGGTTTGGAGTTTTTCCTGGACTCAAGCGAGAATGCTTGAGGGGAAAAATATTTTTTCCTGGACTCAAGCGAGAAGGCTTGATGGGAAAAATAGTTTTTCCTGGACTCAAGTGAGAAGGATTTAGGGCAAAAAGAGTTCCTAGACTCAAACGAGAAGGTTTGAGGGGAAAAAGAGTTCTCCTAGATTCAGGCGAGAGGGATTGAGTGGAAAAACTTAAAGATCACTTGCTGATGCAAGTCAAAGATGCTACAATGGTATGGTTATACCACACGTACACAAATGAAATTGCAACTAATATGTGTGTATTTTAATTTATGTTTCTGTGATGAGAATACAGTTATGTTTTAAAATAAATAATGAGATTCTTAAATTAAGCTGCTATTCAATTAAATGCTACTGCGAAGTATAAAAGGCTAGAGATATGTGAAGTATCTCAAGTGTGACATGGTACTTGGTATATAGTTAACATCATTGTATATATCAGTTATTTTCATACTGTAACTGTGTTGATGGCACTGGATGTGTCAGTTAAACTATGATGCATGATAATCTAACAAGCATTCAAAGTGGAATTTGGTGTGTTATTCACCATTGCAGGCTAGATAAACTCCAAGCGCCATGAATCTATAACAGAGCTTCTGGAGAAAAATGCAAATGCTTTCATAGGTATCTTGGAATAATACTTCCATGCATCCGATATGTTATGAACATGATACATATAACTTGACATGTTTGAAACTTTTTATACAGATAGAATTACATCTAAGAAAGAAAGTTGCATTGAAAATACATGTGAAAGAATGCATAATACAATGAATTCTTAGAGTAAAGTTTCTTTTCGGAAGTTAGATTATGATTTTTTTATTTATAAAAGAGCATTGATGTAATCACATTTGTAGTATGCATTTAGATGTCATTGATGGCTTGAATAATTTTAGATAATGAAATATATTTATCAGAATGTGGTCATTCTAAGCTTATGAAATGAATGAAATGACTTACTATAGGAAGAAACTTGTGGAATTGCTCTGAATGGAAATAGTACATGGAGTACTGAAAAACACGAGATGTGTGACTTCCCTTTTATTTCGCACTCGATGTGCGGTAGGCACCTAGTGTGTCGTTAAGTTTTTCATCAATGTGTTATTTACTTGTTTGATTATGAAGGACCTCTTAATCAGTGTCTACATACTTGTGGACCATTCGGTGTATGATTCATGAATTACGTATCAAAGACATTTAATAATGTATGCACATGCTACAGAATTAAAGAGCACGACCGAAAAAATTTTAAAAGCTAAAAAGGAGAGTAGTGACACACTACAAGAGTGCAGGAGGAGGACCCTGCAAGATAGGTAAATGTTTCTAATTGCGTATTTGCTTACTCTTGTAAATGCTAACCCACGTGCAGAAAAATGTTTGCTTAGAAAGTTAGTGTTGGACTTCTGAATTTTTTTTGAAAGGGCATGATGTATTTTGATGAATACATATGCAGGCTGAAGTTGAATAACTTTAATAGCATGTTGTAAAACTTAATGTTTGTTTATTGTAAACTAATATGTGGGATGTCAGGAGGACATTGCAAGTTTAAAAAAAAAAAACATAGTAAACAGTAAGTGACTATGTATAGGAGCAAATGGCTCCGAAGTTTTATGTTTTATATTATGAAACTAACACTTGAACCAAGAAAAGCTAGTACCAAAATTGCAAGCAATTAGCAACGCTCAAGATAGGGAGCAGAGCAATACAAGAGATAAAAACTTTCAGGAAAGGAGGATGGACAAGTGACGTAGTGCGAAATTGACAAAACACTGACGACAGTGTTTTTCCAAGAGGGAGAGTTTTGTGACGTCCCCATCTCTAGTAAAATTCTTATTTGCCCATTTTTGTCTATTTCCATGACTTAAAACCTAAACTAAATACGGCAATGCAATTGAGAGTGGAAAAAAGGCACGATGAAACACAAGGGGGAGAGTTTTAAAGTTGTTAGAGTCATGGTATTCTTTGGCTTGGTTTAGCTTTTGAACTTGAGTTGAGTTAAATTAATCTTTGATATATTGGCATATACAAATATACCTATTATTTAGAGGAGTATCCTTTAATTGGATTCAAAATGAAAGTCTCATAACTAGTAATTAATACATATGTATATGTGTTAATTAGTATAGGTATATGTGTATAATATGAGATAAAATAACGTATATTTTATTTATATGCTTATGCTTTTAGTATTACTTTATAGAAGTGCATATCTTTTATGTTTATGATTTTATATAAATGCATATATTCTATATGTTTACACTTATATATATATATATATATTTATGCTCTTATTATATATGGTGATGTTTTTTTTAAGGAAAATGTTTGATTATCGCTTTTAGTAGGCACTCATTTTTTGGGGAAAAAAGAAGAAGTGATTAACCTCTGAAGGAAGTGGCTAACCTCGGAAAGAAGAGACCAATATCATCTAGGGTTGTTAGAATTCTAGGTATTATTGATCATCCGGGGTTTCGTATCTTATGGTGAGATTGTTGGCTCTGTATGGGGCTTTATGTTCCTCATGTAATGTCTTGTATGCAAGTCTCTGTTCTCAGTTTGATTGCTGTGCATGGCTTAAGGGAAAGGACGGTTGAGAGAGATCGATCCCAACCCATTCATTCAATGGTGTTAACCCTGTTATATATAAATTATATGTTGTGGATGGGGAAGCGTGAGCTTCACCCATGTTAACTCTGTGCTTAATTTATATATGCTCTAGATGGCGTGGTTACCTCTCTGTAAAAACATTGTGCTGCCATCGTGTTATCCCTGATTGGATTCTGAGTATGTGTTTATGCTTCTATCATTTTATATATGTTGTAGATGGCATGTTTAACTCTGCATGAAACACTTTGCTGCCATCAAATTCGTTTTTGGGGATCTTCTTTATGCATATTGCATATTTAAATGATGGTGGTTCTGTTATATCTATTTTGCTGCCATCAAATTCATTTTTGGGGATTTTCTTCTGTGTTAGGTATATAGAAAAATGTTTTTGGGATTTGCTTCGCTATAAGATAGCTGGAAAAACATTTTTGGGGATTTTCTTCTATGTGATATAGATAGAAAAACATTTTTGGGATTTTCTTTTGTGTAAGATAGTTCGAAGAACGCTTTTGGGGATTTGCTCTGTGTGAGATAGATAGATTTTTTTTTTGGGGGGGGATTTACTTCTGTGTGAGATAGATGGAAAAACGTTTTTGGAATTGCTTTGTATGAGATAGATGGAAAAACATTTTGGATTGCTTCTGGATGGTGGAAGAAAAACATTTTAATGCTGATACTCTCTCGGAATATTTTGTATACATGTATGCTGCCACTATAATGCTTGTATTTATTATTCTATTGCCGCAAGAGGATCGTGGTTTTGTTTAGATAGCATCTGTCTTCTTGTTTATGTGTTTATTGCTGCCAGAGATAGCATGAAAGCTCTGTCTGTTTCCTACGTGAAAAATGGCGAGAGCGTGGATGCTCTATATGTTTATATGCTAGAGATAACACTATTTTATTGCCTGTATGAAGTCTTTTTACCCAAATCGATAGTAAGAAGTTAGCCTCTGTTCAACGCAGATGCATACTTTTTATATCAAGTTGTTTAACTCCTGCATGAAGTATGGAGTTGAGCATGGAAACTTTGTCTTTGTATTAATCTTTGACTGTATGTGTGTATGTTGGGGATGTGGAAACTATGTCTTTGTATTAAGTTGTAATTGAATGTGTGTATGTCGGGGATGTGGAAACTCTGTGTTTAGATTATAAACTGTGACTATATGCATATATGTCATCAATAGGACAGTGTACAGATTGTTTTCCTTTGTAATTCTGTTAGTGAAAGACTATATGCATTTATGCTACCACCATAGTCGTGGTTATGTTAACACCATAGTCATGGTTCTATTAATATATGCATTTAAAGCTGCTACAGAATATGGTGTATGCATGGATTATGTTACATGTGCGGAATCATCAGAAACTATGTTGCATGCATTTCTTAATCTATGCATTTAATGCAGCTACAGAATTGTGTTTCCTTAAACATTTCTTTTGATGGCTATGTTAATAATTGTGTTTATTATTACCTGCTTGACATTTGTTTTATCCCTATTGTATTGGGGATAGTATTCTTCTGCGCTATGATGATAATTGTAATTGTTGTTATCTACATGTTAAATTATAAATTAACTATGTTCCATAGAGCATAAAAGGTCAAGTCTGGAGTATAGACTTGGTCCAGCAAGAACAACACCACACCCAGGTAAGGGGCTAAGAACATGCGACGTGTTGAAATAGGAGCACTACCTTATGAAATTGCAAGAGCTCTAGAATACCTGCTAAGGATGTGAGTGGTAGGTTCTAGAGTATCGAGACTTAAAACTCCTTAACTTACTTGTGGATCACCATTCCCAGCTTGGGGATGGCCTTCAAACAAACTAAGTAGAATCCGTCGAAGAGCCTATAGTTGGGTGGAGTGTAGCATTGTCCAAAACAGTTTCCCCTAAATAAATATTTATGATTCTAATTTAGCTAGATATATCATGAATAATGGAAAAGCATCTAGAGTTATAGAGTATATTTTGTAGTACTAATAAATGTTACAAGAGTGATGTAGACAGGTAGAAGAAGGAGGGGAGGAGACACTCTTGCAATTCTTCCAAGCTGGTAAGAAAAGTATCCTCGGTGAAGCTAATGTAATTCGTGGGTAAGAGAAGAGTATTTCATTATGCCTAATGTTTGAACATGTATTTATGTAATTTTTTAACATTAACGTTTCATTATTATGGTTCAAATGACTAAGAGCAATGATTAACATGAATAAATGTATTTAACTATCTTACTAGTGAATAATGAACAAGGATTGAAAGTGGGCCTAATAAGAATGTGGGATGTAAATTAAAGGACCATTGTATACCTTGTGTGGATTATACTAAATGATACAAAATAGGTAAGTATGTATTGACGAATTAGATCTACTATTGTAAGGTGGAATACTATTTGGAATGGACATACTTTACTAGGTAAATAGTTACCTTAGAATGATATAATATCTTATATGGAAGTATATGTATGATGATAAACTATAGCATTGGGTTATCATACTTCTAATGTTGAAAAGATAAGCTTTAATAGTTGAGTATACTTATGTTATTGATTATGTTAATGAAGTTTAAGTTATGGTCAAAAGTAAAGGGTTTAAATAGTAAATCTATCAAGTAGATTTACAATATAAATATTTGATTTTAGAAACTGATGATTAGAGTCTTAAACCATTATAACTTAAGGGATTCAATAGACTCTATTTTGGATACTTGTTATTTTTGGAATACAAGTGGTATCAAATGGACTATACATGTGTTGGGTAATGTTGCATGATTCTTCTGCTACATTTGGTACCTTGTTTGGTACTTGTTTGGGACCTTTGTTTGGTACTCATTTGGTATGAATTACCTCTTAGTTGTATTTACACCTTTCGATATAATCTCTTGTTGATGTAATATTTAAAGGAAAGAAAGTATGTGTGGAGAACCTGCAACAATTAATTAATAAGAATATGTGAAATAGTAGAAATGACAGAACTCAGAATCACTTTTATATTGATCGCGGGCCACTTCAAGGGGGAAACCTCCTTTGAGAAAGCTCAATACAAATAACTTCATGGTGCCTTCATAGGCCTCAACACACACTTATATACTAAGTCTAGGCTCCAATACTATGGGTCAAAACCATGGGCCAATACAAACTATGGATCAACAATACTACGGGCGACTTACAAAGCATATGCACCAAACAACAATAACACAAACTGTGGATCAACAAATGCTATGGGACGAATTACAAAATATATGCGTCCAACAACAATATACTAATAAAGTAAGGACATGGGTTCCTAACATCCCCTCCCGCTTAGAAAAAGCTTTGTCCTCAAAGCTTGAGATGTGGAAATTGATGCAGAATCTGAAGGAGTGGTTCCCCTGTAGCATCCTCGGGTTGCATGCCGGGCCACTGACGCCTTTTGAATGTCAGGGAGGATTGCGTGGAAGGCTATAGACAAAGAAGAACCATATCAACTACGTGAAAAGTGCACTCATAATGGTGTTGATCAGCTTGTTGTTTCAGTCAAATTCTTTCCATGTGAAGATTGTCCTGCGAAATGAGAAGAATCTGATCATGGTTTCGAAGAATCGAGTCAATTGCCTGAACAAGGGAGCTGCTGAAGGTGTATGGAAGAAGAACTAGCGGTGCCTGTCCAGAGACTGCTTCATATGGTGTCCTTTTAGATGTGGTACTGTACCACTGGAGTTATTCTAGGGAATCCATAGAAATAGTTGTCCAAATCTGTGTAGGGATGGGAAAGGGTTCGAGCAGTTCCGAAAGGAGTGTCGTTTCATCCGTGTTGACCTGGGAAGTATCACAGTCAGCCACCATCCGTTGAATTGTTGTTTTTTAGTCCCTGCCAAAAGAAGTTACATTGTTCCGGTCATACATTTGCAAGAACTCAGAGTGCCCTGCCAATGAAGAAGCATGGAGTTCATAGCAGAGATAGCCCCATTGAACAGATTGCAACCAATTTGGAACAAGCAAGGAAATAGTTGTAAGACGAACTGGGTCATCAAATGTGCGAGAAGGAGCATCTGCCACCATATTATCCTTACCCTTCTGGTAAGTGATCACATAGTCATAACTCATGAGGTGGATAACCCATTTCAGGTGTGCTAGGGAGGAGACCTGTTGTTCCAGGAAATTTTCCAAACTCGGGAGATCAATCTTGAGGCAGAAATAATTCCCCAATAGGGATGGCTTCCACTTCGGTACTGCATGCAAAATAGCCATCATGTCCTGTTGAGATGTAGATTCAACTAAATGCTTACCGGAAGGGTCTCATGAAGGAGACAAGCCCACTGGTGTAATAAAGACACCTGCATATCTATCCTAGGAAGTAGTGGAGGCCATTGGTGGGTGCATCTGAATGGAATGGAGCTGAGCGATGACACCATGTGAATTCCTCTTAAGGATATTTTCTAGGCGATGTGAATTGATGATGCAGAGAGACCCTGGTTGTAAGCTCGTAAATTTTTGTTGTGTCCCATTGACGGAAAACTGCATCCAAAGTTCAGCAAAATCCCATAAGATAGGGCCAAGTGTGCATAACCATTGAATGCCCAAAACCACATCACATCCGCCTAAGGACAAGGAAAACATGTCAGAGCACAGGTTATAATCTTCCAGAGAGATACGGACATTGTGACACTTTCCCTTGCAAGGTAAGGTTCCCCCATTGGCAACCATGACTTCAAAGTTGGAGTAAGGATAGATAAAACAATCATCCTATTTGGCGATCTGAGGGTCAATGAAGTTATGTGTGCTGCTAGAATCAATGAGTATTGGAAGAGGAAGCTTCTTGAAGTAACCCCTGACCCGCATTATTTGGGGGGTGGTGACACCGGATAAAGCATTGAGAGATATCTCTAGTTGGCCGTCCTGAGAGGGGGGTTCAATAGGTGGCTCTTGAATGTCGACCTGATCATCTTCTTCACCAATTTTAGAGGCAGGCGCAGAATCCATATCCAAGAGATAGAGCTTTTGCTGAACACATTTATGTCCTTGAGTGAATTTCTCATCACAATTATAACAGAGCCCTTTTTCTCTGCATGCCTGCATCTCTGTTTCAGACAAATGCGTGATAGGAGTTGGTCGAGGAGCTGGAGGAACGAGAGGTCATTGAGAACCCATATTTTGGAAGGGAACAAAAGTGGGTTTGGAGCGCTATTGGGCTACAATCTTGTCTTCTGCCAACTTCGCCAACCCTAGAGCTTCCATCATTCTGTTGGGTCATAACATTTTAACCTTTGAGCGGATTTCATCCTTAAGACCACTGATAAAAAACTCCTGTAGAATTCCTCAAACAATCCTTCTGTGTGGTTGGCTAGTTTCTCAAATTATGTCTAATACTCTCTCACAATGCCAATTTGGTGAAGTTTAGTGAGGGCTCCAGTGAAGTCATCAAAAGCACTAGGACCAAATCGTTGCAAAAGGAGCTGACAAAAATCTGGCCATTTTGGCTCTTCATGAGCCTTGATGTACCAATGGTACCATTAAAGCGCTTCATGTTCCAAAGGAAAGGATGCAAGTGGAACTTTGGTGACATCAAAAGTATTATGCAGAATGAAATACTGTTATGCACGATAGATCCATCCAGTCGGATCAGTACCATTGAAGTGAGAAAAATCAAGCTTCCAACGACGAAAATTGCTGGAAGAAGAGAACCCATTGTCTGATGAGAACATGGACTGTCGTTTGTTGTTCATGGCTGAATGCTCAAGATGGAGGCCAAGAAATTTTTCATCCAAATCCCAGAGTTTGGTTTGGATGGCTGTAAGTGCTTCCTCCATGGTGTGTGCTCCTGCGTGGGTGACAACCATAACTAGGGTTTTTTTGGGGGGGAATGGGTTGAAAAACACAAACAAAAGCTTATTTAGTAAAGGGAACTTTGGATTTGGGAAAAACTCGGATGGGTAATTGGCGTTTGACTAGGTTTTGGACACTTTCGAAAGGACAGGGAAGCAGAAAAGGAGGATTTTAGAAGTGGGGTGAAAGAATGAGAAAATTTGGCAGAGAGGGACAAAGAAGCAGAATTAGGAAAGGAACTTTGTGGTAAAATTTGAAGGCGATTGGGTGAAAATCAAAGAAGTTATGGCAAACCCTAAAAATAAACAAATGTGAGATTTCAGGTGTTGAGAAGTGGAATTTGGGATAGGGTCCTCAGGAATGAAATATGAAGAATGGGATTGCAGGGGTGTTAGAGAAGCTTAAAGGGAAATGGAGTTAAAACAAGGGAGATATGGCAGAAAAACAAAATTTTATATTCATTTTTTTCTTCCTCCAGAATGGAGCGGCTATGGCGCAAACGGGATCTAAAACAGATAGATTTGCAATGTCGCGGAAGTGATCAGAAACATAGGGATCTGAAACGATGTCGAATGGATAAAAAATGACTGGATCTGAAATAGATCTGAAACGGTTGGATTTGGAATGGCTTTTAGAATCGATATTAACAGCTGGATCTGAAACGGTGCAGTAGTGATCAGCAACAGTTTAGTGGAAAATAGATATGGACCCCAGGTATGTGCGGCTTCCTAACAGTTCAGGGGTTTCACTCGGCCACAAATGTTGTCTGACGGCTTGTGTATTGGGGTAGTACCCCTCACTCCATGGATCAGGTAAAACTGATAATTGCTTTGCCACAAATGACAGCTCTTGGTTTACCTCACGGGTGGGAACTAGTCAATCAGGTAGGGGTTGTTGCCCTTTTTGCTGACAGGTCCTCTCAATGGGCCAACTACTTTGGGGTTCCTATGGTACTCCTCACACAGAGTTTTAGGGATTATGCCCAAGTACTTCCCACAGTTAAGCGGATAGGGATTATTCCTAGATCTGAACTTGCAACAGATGCGAAAAAAAAAATTGGCAGAAATTCCACCCAACGTGCCCAAGAAAGTGCTTTGATACCAGATGTGGAGAACCTGCAACAATTAATTAATAAGAATATGTGAAATAGTAGAAATGACAGAACTCATAATCACTTTTATATTGATCGCAGGCCACTTCGAGGGGGCAACCTCCTTTGAGCAAGCTCAATACAGATAACTTCATGGTGCCTTCATAGGCCTCAGCACACACTTATATACTAAGTCTAGGCGCCAATACTATGGGTCAAAACCATAGACCAATACAAACTATGGATCAACAATACTACAGGTGACTTACAAAGCATATGCTCCAAACAACAATAACACAAACTGTGGATCAACAAATACTATGGGATGACTTACAAAGCATATGCGTCCAACAACAATATACTAATAAAGTAAGGACATGGGTTCCTAACAGTATGACAGGTCATCATATTGCTAGATTAGTGTATATCATGTCTACATTTGGATTATGGTGAGAATAATGGTACACTTGCATCCTTCTAATCTTTAGTTGAATTCTTGTTAAGAAAAACTATGTTAAGAAGATATGATTTTACGAGGTTGAGAATGACTTTGTTTTCATACTTCTATGCTTGTAAAGGCTTTTTCTTTATTGAAAGTAAACATGTGTTAGAGCTGACTAGATGTCATGGTAGGAGGATTGATCTTGAATAAGTATTGAACTTATTGAACAAGGACCTTTGCATATGGTAGTTATACATTTACACTAAAGAATGGATTAATACATATGAATGTGTGTTCTTGTATCGTTGTATTCAATGTTATACTTACCAAGTATGTTTGAGTATAGTTTGACAAGAAATAAAAACAATTTTTTTCACCCCATTTCCTCTAGAACGTGACAAGGGTTTTGGGTATGTTACACTTGATTTTCCTCGCTTCAATGGTAATGATCTGACTGGATGGATATACCGGGAAGAACAATATTTCAGTCTGCATAATACTTTTGTTGTCCACAAAGTTCCACTTGCATCCTTTCATTTGGAATAGGAAGCCCTTCAATGGTACCATTGGTACATTAAGGCTCATGACGAGCCAAAATGGATAGATTTTTGCCATCTCCTTTTGCAACGATTTGGTCCTAGTGCTTTTGATAACTTCACAGGAGCACTCACTAAACTTTTCCAAATTGACACTGTGAGAGAGTATGAGACAAAATTTGAGAAACAAGCCAATCACACAGAAGGATTGTCTCATGAATTCTACAGGAGTTGTTTTATAAGTGATCTTAAGGATGAAATCCTCTCAGAGGTTAAAATGTTCTGTCCCAAAACAATGATGGAAGTCCTAGGGTTGGATAAGTTGGCAGAGGACAAGATCACAACCCAAAAACACTCCAAATTGACTTGTGTTTCATTCAGAAATATGGTTTCCCAATGACCTCCCATCACACCAACTCCTCGCACAACTCCTATCAAGCATTTTCCTAAAGCAGATATGCAGGCATGTATAGAAAAAGGGCTTTGTTATAATTGTGATGAGAAATTCACTCGGGGACATAGTTGTATATTGTACTCCTATAGAGATGTTATTATTCCTCTATACGGAAGTGTCGTCATTTGTATTAACAAGTGTTGCAAGTGTCGTAACTTGCCGATGGGTTATTAGACCACCATGTGTGGGGTCGACCCTGATTAAGTTAACATTGGGTTATTGTACTAAGCTAGACAAGTCGGCCCCATGAGTTTATTGGGCAGTCAGGACAAGTATAAATAGAGATCTCCCGATCTCTAGTTGGATCACTTCATAACTCACTCTTCCATCACTCAGAAAGTGGTGCACATGTGAGGAGGAGGATCAACTGCTAGAAGGAGTCTATCTATGTGTACTTTGGTTGTACTATTGCTCTATCTATCTCTAAGGAAGTTGTGGGGTTTTCACCGTAAGGTTTTCCCCACAGAAACTCTGTGTGTCTATTGTCTCTTATGTTTGCATCTTATGATGATTGATATGCTTGCTATGATTGATATGCATTGATATACTGTACATGTTATTCTCTTAGTAAAGATCCTAGAGTATATTGAATTAATGCTAAAAAATTAACATGGTATCAGAGCTAACCTCACATTTTGTAGTGGCAGAAACCAGGGTTTCTTATTTATTGGGTTTCTCTCCACAGATTTTGGAAAAACAATATGATAGATTGACTCTCCTCAGCAAGGTGAATCTTTCTGTCTAATCAGAACTCAGTTCTGAGCACTTTTAGTTTTGGCCTTAAAAATTAGGGTTTCCACAAAAATATGAATTTCTGAAATCGGAAGACATAACTGGAAGCTCCTTGGAAAAATCGAAGTTTAGAGCTTTGGATCGAGATTTTTGGCTGGGTAAATCTCTGGGAAACTCAAACCCTAATTCAGGGTCCTTCCGAGTGAACCCGGGAAGACTAAAAGGCATTTCTGAAGGGTGAAGCTTTGCAGATCTCAAATTATGAATACTCCAGGATAATCTGCTTATTAAGGCGCATCTTTATATCCTTTCAGAAATTTGAAATACACATTTTAAATTTTTAGGGTTTCTCTTACAAACCCTAATCCGGGACCAGATCTAGTTTTCAGCAAATCAAGTGGTAAGACCTAAATCTTTCTATTTCCATTTGAAGTACTCTTTAAGATGTCTCACCACACCAAGCTTGAGGATAAGCTTGAAGGGGTTGATAACTTCTGAGCATGGAAGTATAGGATTGGGTTAATCCTGGAAGAAAATGAGTTGGACTCTTACATAAGGGAAGAGGTGCATGTCCCAGAGGAAGAAGAGGCTAAAGCTCTCCACAAGAAATTGGTCAAGGCAAAGAGGATCATTGTTGATTCTATCAAGGACCATCTCATCCCACATGTGTCATCTCTAAAGACACCCAAAGAGATGTTTCATTCCCTCACCAAGCTATTTGAAGGGAATAACATAAATCAGAAGATGACCCCGCGGAACCAATTGAAAGGGGTAAAGTTTCAGAATGGAGAAACCATTCAATCTTATTTTTCTAGGGTCTCTCAAATCAAGGAACAACTAGAAGCGGTGGATGAAATGGTGGAGAATGGTGAAGTTGTCATAACCACTCTGAATGGCCTACCCAGGTCATGGGATTCCTTTATTCAAGGAATTTGTGCAAGAAGGAAGTTGATCTCCTTCAACAGACTGTGGGAGGAATTATCTCAAGCGAAGAAGAGTATGTTCTAATCTCTGCTCTCATAGGTACTATTTCTCATGGTTGTAATGATTGGCTAATTGACAGTGGGGCTTCTAAACACATGATTGGGTTTAAAGAATCTTTGGTAAATCTGTCTGAACATGAATCACCCCATAAAGTGAAACTTGGGGATGATTATCAATACCCTATCAAAGGAAGTGGGGAAGCCTCCTACAACCTAGAATCTAGAAAGTCCTTGAAGATGAAAGATGTGTTATTTGTACCTGGGCTCAGGAAGAACCTACTCTCCATCTCTGCATTGGATGCAAAAGGCATGAGGGTTTCATTTGTAGATGGCAAAGTCCTAATGTGGCAAAAGGGTAAAACTATTGATGATGTAGTAGTGATTGGAGAGCAAGAGGGAGGATTGTACAAATTGAAGGGACAACCTGAACATGCCTTGGTACATGAATCCATGGAGCCAAATGAACTTTGGCATTGAAGGCTTGCACATGTGCACTATAGAGCATGACCAATTGCAAGCAAAGCTGTAGAAGGTCTTCTTGAAATCAAGACCAAGAATGAAGGTGCTTGCAAGGGCTGTGCAAAAGGAAAGAACATAAAGAAGGCATTTCCAAGTAGTGAAAGCAAATCAAAAGGAATCTTGGAAATTATCCACTCTGATGTCATCCAGTTCTCTGAGTGGGTATGTTTACTATGTCTCTTTCATTGATGACTTCTCCAGGAAGACTTGGGTTTATTTCTTGAAGAACAAAGATGAAGTGCTTGACAAATTCAAGGAATTCAAAGCCTTGATGGAAAATCAAACTGATAAGAAAATAAAGACGTTCATATCAGAAAATGGTGGAGAATTCACTTCAGGTGACTTCAAGAAGCTATGCAGTGATTCAAGGATTAAGAGGGAGTTGACTGCTCCCTACAATCCACAACAGAATGGAGTTGCAGAAAGGAAGAATAGAACAATCATGGAAGCAGCACGAGGTATTGGACAACAAGACACCATAAGAGGTCTTCTCTGGTAAGAAACCTGAAGTCAACCATCTCAGAATATTTGGTTGTCCAGTATACACTCATGTCCCAAAGGAAAGAGGACTAAGTTAGATCCTTTAGGAAAGAAGGGTGTCTTTGTGGGTTACAGTGAAAGCTCGAAGGCTTACAGAATATACTTTCCAGGGTTCAAGAAGATTGATGTTAGCAGGGATGTAACATTTGATGAAAAGTCAGCATTCATCAAATCAATGAAGAAACCTGTTGAAGATCATGAAGAACCAAAGGAAACCAGATTTCAAGAAACTACTATGATTGAAGCAATTCCAGATGTTGATCGTGAAATTGAAGATCTGCAAGAACCTATAGATTCACCTAGTGAGAAGGACTCTCACAAGAGGAAACCTGCATGGGCTAGAGAGCTCATTCAAGATGCAGAAAGATGAGTATGTTGTTGCTTGTTCAGCTAGTTGTGAGGTAGTATGGCTTCAGAAGCTACCGTTTGAGTTATTTGATCCCCCACTGGAGGCTACTAGTATCTTTTGTGACAACCAAAGTTGTGTGAAGCTGTCTAAGAATCCGGTGTTCCACGATAGGTTGAAACAAATTGAGATCAAATATCACTATATCAGGGATATGGTGCAGAGAGGAGCAGTAAAGCTCCTGTATGTTGTGACAGATGAGCAGGTTGCAGATGTACTGACAAAACCACTAGCCAAAGTGAAGTTCGAGTACTTCAGAGAGAGGCTTGATGTTCTTTAGATTGATGACACATCGAGGAAGAAGTGATGGAGACATTTGCTGGAGCCATTCCAAGCATGATGAGAGGAGGATCCTTCCCATGGCTGTGGATGTAAGTGTTGGATGATGAGCATCATGATGATGCTCTAGTTACTGCTCTATGTATGTATGCATCATGTTGGATGTTGGATATGATCAGTGGATCATTTATATGTATGTATGCATCATGTTGGATGCTGGATATGATCAGTGAATCATTTATATGTATGTATGCATCATGTTGGATGCTGGATATGATCAGTGGATCATTTATATGTATGTATGCATCATGTTGGATGTTGGATATGATCAGTTGGATCATTTATATGTATATGTATGTACGCATCATGTTGGATGCTAGATATGATCAGTTGGATCATGTGTATGTATCTGTAGATGTATCAGGTGGATACATGGTATGATCAGGTAGATCATATATGTTGATATGTATCAGGTATGATCAGGTGGATCATGTATTTGTATGTGTATCAGGTGGATACATTGTATGATCAAGTAGATCATGTATGATGATATGTATCAGATAGATACTGTGTATGCAGCAGGTGGATGCATTGTATGATCAAGATGATCATGGATGACGAACTTCAGGATGTTGCTCCAGATGACATGCATCAGGACGATGCAGTGTTGATGATCAGGATGATCATGTGTACATCAAGATGATGTATGGTCAGTATCAAGTTGATACTCTGTGGTCGTGGAACAGGTTGTGTAGATAAGCATATAATTTGTTCCCCGGGAGATTTGCAGATACTCTTTCGAGGTTTTTCCTATGGCATGTAATTTGTGCCCTGGGATATCTGGCAAATGCTCTTTCGAGGTTTTGCTTAGGAGGACATATAATTTGTGCCCTAGGAAATTTGCAGATACTCTTTCGAGGTTTTTCCTATGGCATGTAATTTGTGCCCTGGGATATCTGGCAAATGCTCTTTCGAGGTTTTGTCCTATGGCATGTAATTTGTGCCCTAGGAGATTTGATAGGTTGAGCCGTGTGCTCGTAATCAGTCCTGGGATGCTCTTTCAAGGTTTTTCCATGACCACATGTAATTTGTGCCCTGGGAGATCTTATAGGTTGAGCCGTGTGCTCGTAATCAGTCCTGGGATGCTCTTTCGAGGTTTTGTGGTGACCACATGTAATTTTTGCCCTAGGAGATCCGATAGGTTGAGCCATGTGCTCGTAATCAGTCCTGGGATTCTCTTTCAAGGTTTTGTGGTGGGGTCACATATAATAGCACCCTGGGAGATCCAATAGGTAAAGTTGTGCGCTCGTAACAGCCTGGATGCTCTTGTGAGGTTTTGTGATGCATGTAATAAGTCCTGAGAATTCCACAGTATGGCCAGTGATGATGAAGACCTATAGGTGGTGGGATTACATCCAATATGAAAAAGGACTGGCTTTGTAGAACTTCCTATGATGATTAGATTCAGATATTGATTGAGATAGTAGTAGCAGTGATGATAACGATGATTCGAGGACGATGATTCACTGATGATGATCCAAAGAAGAAGACTTGTGCTAGCAGATCTATGTCAAGAAATACCTTCCTAGTTAAGAGGGAGTGTTGATGTATATGTAACTTCGGAATGTATTTCACCCATGTATTTCATCTATGTATATTGTACTCCTATAGAGATGTTATTATTCCTCTATACGGAAGTGTCGTCATTTGTATTGACAAATGTCGTAACTTGCCGATGGGTTATTAGACCACCATGTGTGGGGTCGGCCCTAATTAAGTTAACATTGGGTTATTGTACTAAGCTAGACAAGTCGGCCCCATAAGTTTATTGGGAAGTCAGGACAAGTATAAATAGAGATCTCCCGATCTCTATTTGGATCACTTCATAACTCACTCTTCCATCACTCTAAAAGTGGCGCACATGTGAGGAGGAGGATCAGCTACTAGGAGGAGTCTATCTTTGTGTACTTTGATTGTACTTTGGTTGTACTATTGCTCTATCTATCTCTAAGGAAGTTGTGGGGTTTTTCACCTTAGGGTTTTCCCCATGGAAACTCTGTGTGTCTATTGTCTCTTATGTTTGCATCTTATGATGATTGATATGCTTGCTATGATTGATATGCATTGATATACTATACATGTTATTCTCTCGGTAAAGATCCTA
Source organism: Larix kaempferi (assembly GCA_027924585.1). NCBI lineage: Eukaryota > Viridiplantae > Streptophyta > Pinopsida > Pinales > Pinaceae > Larix > Larix kaempferi. Next base: position 34,898 of record BSBM01000896.1, read on the forward strand.
GAGTATATTGAATTAATGCTTGAAAATTGATTGGGGATATAGATGTGTTGAGCAACAACTCTATCTCTTGGATGTGGATTCTCCACCTGCCTTTGAACTTGGTGAAGAAGCTCCAAATACACTAGATGATCAGGTTGACATTCAGCAGCCTCCTGTTGTCCCTACGTCTACGGATGACCACCCAGAGATATCTCTCCATGCTTTAGCTGGATTCACCAACCCACAAACAATGTGGGTTAGGGGTTACTTCAAGAATCTTCCTCTTACAATACTCATTGATTATGGTAGCACTCATAACTTCATTAACCCTCGGATCTCCAAACAAGCTGATTGTTTTTTCCATCCTTGCTCCAACTTTGAAGTCATGATTGCCAATGGGGGCACCTTACCTCGCAACGGGAAGTGTCGCAATGTGTGTATCTCTATGGAAGATTATAACCCACGCTTTCACATGTTTTCCTTATCCTTAGGAGGATGTGATGAGGTTTTGGGCGCTCAATGGGTATGCACATTTGGCCCCATCTTATGGGATTTTGCTGAAATTTGGATGCAGTTTTCAGTTAATGGGAAAAAACACACATTTGTGGGCGTACAACCAGGGTCTCTTCGCATCATCAGTTCACATCTCCTGAAAATATCCTTAAGAATAATTCACATGGTGTCATTGCTCTCTCCATTCCATTCAGATGCAGCCATCAACGGTCTCCACTACTCCCTTGGATAGATATGCAGGTGTCTTTGTTGAACCAGTGGGATTGTCACCTTCAAGAGACCTTTCCAATGAGAATTTAGCCACCTCTACATATGAGAATCCTATTTTGCATGCAGTATAGAAGTGGTAGCCACACCTATTAGGGAATTATTTTTGCATCAAGATTGATCACCAGAGTCTAAAAATTTTCCTAGAACAAGGGGTCTCCTCCCCAGCACACCTAAAATGGGTTAGCCAACTCAAGCGTTATGCCTATGAGATCACTTACAAGAAGGGTACAAATATGGTGGTGGATTCTCTTTCTCGCACATTTGATGACCCAGTTTCTCTTTCAGCTATTTCTATGCTTGTTCCAAATTCGTTGCAATTTATTCAACAGGGCTATGTCTTTTATGAACTCCATGCTTCTCAACTGGTAGGGAACTTTGGGTTCCTCAAAATGTATGAGTGGGATTATTGTAACTTCTTTTGGTAGGGAATGACAATGACAATTCAATAGATGGTGGTTGAATTTGATACTTTCCAAGACAACAAGGGTGAAACGACACCCCTTCCGAGATTGCTTGAACCCTTTCCCATCCCTACACAGATTTGGATAGATATTTCTATGGATTTCCTTGAAAGGCTTCGGTGTTACAATACTACATCTAAAATGACTCCATATGAATCAATAAATGGTCAGGCACTGTCATTTCTTCTTCCATACACCCTCAGCAGTTCACCAGTTCAGGAAATTGACTTGGTTCTTCAACACCATGATCAAATTATTTTCATTTTGCAGGACAATCTTCACATGGAAAGAATTCGAATGAAACAACAAGTCGTTCAACACCATTCTGAGCGCACTTTTCAAGGAGGTGATATGGTTCTTCTTCATCTACATCCTTCCAATAAATCCTCCCCAAAACTCAAAAGGCATCAGTTTCTCTCTCAATCTATCACAGAGGTATTAATTCAGTGGCACAGAATGTAACTAGAGGATTCTACATGGGAACCACTCCTTCAGATTCCGCATCAATTTCCACATCTAAAGCTTTGAGGACAAAGCTTTTTCTAAGGGAGAGGGGATGTTAGGAACCCGTGTCAACCCTTCTCTTCACTATGTTAATATATTGTTGTTGGATGCATATTCTTTGTAAGTCATCCCGTAGTATTTGTTGATCCATAGTTTGTATTAGCCCATAGTATTGATCCATAGTATTGGCGCCTAAACTTAGTATATAAGTTTGTGTTGAGGCCAATGAAGGCACCATGAAGTTATTTGTATTGAGCTTACTCAAAGGAGGTTTCCCCCTCCAAGTGGCCCGCGATCAATAAATCGATTATGAGTTCTGTTATTGCTGATATCTCGTGCATTTTCATTAATTAATTATTGCAGGTTCCTCACACCATCCGCTAATTTAGATGGATTTAATTTTTATGTGCATTTTTCCCCTACTTGGCTAATAATTTCTCCAAAAAATTGACAATGTTGAGCCTTCTAGAAAGATTTGCAAGGTCATGTAAACCCCCCCTACCCAATTTTTATTTTAATGTGGAGAATTTGAGAGATACAAATGGTTGACTGGAATTGTGTTCTCTATGAAGTTTATTTATTTTGCAATAGATTTAGATTGATGGTCATAAACTTGTTAGATGACTTGCAAAGTATTGAATTATGCAAATAAATAAATAAGTTGAATTTATCAACATTGGTGAAATTAGAAATTGCCATCCTGTGGCCAAATGTTCAATTCTCATGAAATCAATATTTTTAATGTAATGAATAGAATTCATACGAACATAAGATTCGTGTATGTTTCATGTTGTCCTAAGGATCTTGAACATTGTTGATTTTTTGCAATTTCATAGATTTTGGGAATTGAAAGCAAACACAACAAACAATCATTTTGAAATCTATGTTATTTTAGTTTCTAGATTGTAGCTATTTTGTATCATATCTATATATATATATATATATATATATATATAACTTACTCACTTAGTTGCACACTGACATGCTTTCTCATGACCTAAGGTTAATGATTATTCTCTAAGAGTGAAAGAATTTATCTAATTATTTAGAGACATGGCAATGTGTGAAGTGTTCTTGATAAAGTGATTTATAGTATATGTGCTATTTGGTAGTTATATGAACACTATTGAATTTTGAATTTTTAACATCACCATCCCTCAAAATCCCTCCATGTCTTAAATCAATTGAATTGGATTTATATTACTTCTAAACCTTGTATAGTTATCCTTATTTAGGCAATGGTCTATATATGCATCTATAATATCGATCAACATTTTTATGAGATTTTTTGCAATTGCTAACATAGTGAGCTTTTACATTTGGTATTTTGTTAATCCTCATCCAATTTTCTTTTTTGAAACTCTTGGATCAAACTCATGATGTCAATAATATTACTCCACTATGTTTTCATTTATCTAAGTATAATTATTTGAATCTAGTAAACCTTTGCACTTAACTAGAAGTAAAGTTTATACCCACATCTTGTTCAATTATTCCCTTCTATTCTTAATAATTGCTCCTTCTAAGCCACCTACTTAGTGTAATTAGGTTCATTAGCTTCCTTGTCAGTATAATTATGTTAATGATTTGACCTTGTTTGATATATATAAATGTTTTAAACATTGAAAATTGGATGTCCAATTCTTCTAACTTTTCTATGAGATCAATGACATGCATTGTTATTTATCTTCAAATTTGTATGTGGGTCAATTTTATTTCAATTGTATTTGTTGTAAGTACTTTAAGGAAATCACTCCTTTCTTAGGTACATCATCACTTGCTCCCCAACTTGAAAAAACATTTCTTGTTATTTCTTACAACTTTGATGTTTTTCTTGTTATTTCTTACAACTTTGATGTTTCTTCATAAGACGACAAATATTAATAGTGTTCATAAATTTACATTATTCATAACACATCATTGGTGTGTTTTCTTGTACTTACATAAATATCAAAACGTTTGGGCTGTACTTGTTTGTAATTTTTTGTGTTCCCACACCTTATTGATCTTCATTCTACATTGTATCTATATACTGGATCACCAGAATATAGTAATTTCGTTCGTAAATCATTTATTGTTGCTATGGACTTCTTTCCCCTACATATGGACCAGATTTGACAATTAGGAAGCAACTAGAGTTGTTTCCTCCATAGTAAATATTTTTTACTTATTTTCTAATCTAGCCAATAGAACCAAGTCTATTGACCTTTGAAGAACTCTGGAACCAACATTGTGTCTTTAGAACATAGCTATCCTTTTATCACTTGTATTAATGAAGCCAAAATCTTTTAGGCTTCAAGAGAGTCGACCTTACGGAGAGCCAAAATCTTTTAGGCTTCAAGAGAGTCGAAATTTAGATGTAAGATTAATTATTATTTATGCAAGTGCCTTTTGGTGCACCATATCTCTCATAGACCAAAAAAAAAAGCATATTTGGTAGGGCTAATCTCCTTATATCCTTAATAATTTGTATAAAGAGGATGAGCATTTTTAAGTATCAACTTTGGTCAATTTGACAGTTAATTTGTCTCTATCAACATACTTAGTCATAATCACTTGGCATATATAATGTGATTCTAGTCATATTTATTTAAAAAAAATACAATTTAACCAAAATCAACATATATTAGTTTCTGTCCAACATAGGTATATATTTTCTATCCGCCACAAGTAGAATAATTTCTACATAGGTGATATTCCCTACAATGACCATATTAGTTTCTGTCCAACATAGGTATATATTTTCTATCCGCCACAAGTAGAATAATTTCTACATAGGTGATATTCCCTACAATGACCATATTGTGATCAAGTAGTCAAATTTGTTGCTCTCTTTTTTACAATGACCATATTGTGATCAAGTAGTCAGATTTGTTACTCTTTTTTTTGTAAATTTTGATATGATGTATCTCATTTTTATCAAAATTATATTAGATAATAATGATGCATGATACAGATTTTGTAAACAAAGGAAAATTGGCATTGAGAAAACAAACCACATATGGATTGAAATGCTTCATTGGAGAAAGGAGTTAAGAATTTTTTCTTATATTACAAACCAAATTCATCTTATATTCTTTAAAGTTATGGTTGCTGCATTGATTGAGAGCTTGTTTTAATTTCCCAGCTGCAATTCTAGCGAAATATTGCAGAATATTGAATTGTATTAATATCATTACAACATATTATTTGTAAGCATGTTACAACTCCACATTTCAATTCCTTTCAGTATTTTGACTTCAAAGAGCTACCTGAAGTCCTCTAGTGCTATACACACGGTCATCATGGAGTAGAAAAGGCTGGGAGACCAATTTAGATAGAAATGATTGGCATGGTTGATCTGATTAAACTCATGCAGGTTACAACTATTTACTATTGAGAGACTTTGAATATTAAATTGGTTGATATGGTTTTTCGGGGGGTGAGCATATTGATTCAATTAATGAACAATCTCGTCATTCTGGTTTTGTTTTATTGTTTTAATGTGTAAACAGTTTCGATGTATGTTTTTTTCGTTTTTCAAATAATGTTTGCATCATCTGGGGCTTGTTTAGTTTATAGATACACATAAATTTTTTATCTGATTCTATTTACAAAATTGTACAATAAGTTCCGTTAAATCTGAAAGTGAAAATGAATGAATGGTAAAACTCTGCCCAATTGCCTTTTTCCCTGCTTTTGCCTCTCAGCGGCTCCTGTTAATTTATTTATTGAATTCAAAAGATAAAAACGGAAAATTACTATATATCAATTTTTTTTTAATAACAAGCCTGCATATACACAAACACTAAATCAAAATATACTGCTGCACATTTGTGTACTTTAAACAGTGTAAAAGCTTACAGAATGATAAAATTCTTTAACGCCACATTATATTTCCATCTCATCACAGTTGTCAATTAAAAAATCGACATTCAAAGACTCAGACAACCAGCCCTCCTCATCTGTGAACGCATCAATGCCTCCGGCCACTTCTCTTCCAAACCAACAATCCGACGTGCATAGCTCCAAAAGCTTTGTAGCCTCCGTCTCACTCGAAAAGAATTCATCAACTGTATTGCCTAATAGCAAGCTCTCGTTTCCAAGCTCAGGCTGCCAACTGGGAAGATGAAATCCCTCCTCTTGCTCCTCGTGGATGGCACCGAGAAGATACTGAATGTCTATATCAATGCTACAACAAGTCTCTGAATTATATTGACCGCTCCCATCTTTAAATTCCATATTCCAAAAACCAGTGTCATCGTTTATTCCTGGAGATTTAAGTATGCAATCTTTCCATTCATTTTCGGAGGAGCCGGCGCATGAATTGAAATCCAGAGTTTTTATGGCGTGGGAGAACATTATATCCGGACGAGCAGAACAAGCGTCATCTAGAACTGAAATATCTACAGGGACGGAAACGGCATTGCGAGAACCTTGGGGATTACTCATTCCCTGGCCTGTATCCGGAACCTGCTGGCAATGACGAGCAAGTTGAATATTGATAGGTCTGGGCTGCATACGGAACCCAAGTAGCAGGGCTCCTTTCCTTTTCTTGGAAGACTCGTATCGAAGGCGGAGTATCTAGGGAACAATTTCAAAGAGACGAACTGATAAAAACTTTGGGTGGGTGCATGGATTATGACAGCGATGTAGAAGAAAATAGAGAAAGAAAGAAAGTAACAGAATTTGTGGACGTTAAACGCGGGCACAACGGGAATGAAACGATCCGCTTGGGCGCCATAACAAAACAGAAGGGCGTTATTTGTAGAGATTTTTGAAACGAATTAATAGAGGGATCAAGATCACGACTGCAGTATTAGAGCTTGTCCATCAAAAGTACTGACCGTTAATTTAAGAGTCCGTTGATTAAGACTTATCACTGCCACGTCGTATTTTGTTATTTGAAAGATGTAATTCTGTTCGTTACCGCTTGTGTCCTTTGGAATGTGATCGGCGTATTCAAGATCTAATTCTGGCATGGTTTTATGGCGTTCATTACTAGCAGTTAGGCACCTGCAAACCGCATGAAATCACGAATTAAAAGCATATGCTTCCAAAATTAAATTTAAAGAACTAATTTTATGAATTGAGAACCAACTTTAATGCCGCGAATTAGAAGCATATGTTTCACCATTGTTGTATTTTCTTTTCCTATTTGTTGGATTCAGAATATCAGCTTTTAAGTTCACTTGGATTCCGCATAACAGCTTTTTTAAGTTAAATCTAGAATTTTGTTACACGTGGAAGTTAAGTTCTAAATTTGTGCTCCGCATTTATTGGGCATCTTTGTAGAAATTAAGTTTTTAATTTGTTTAAATTTTTTCAATTTAAAGCACACAACTATGAAATTTATTACACCTTATTTAATATACACAGACGGTTATTTAATTAGTAGAATCACTTAACTTGTGATCAGTGCACTGGGAAGTTAAGTTCTAAATTTGTGCTACTCATTTATTGGCCATCTTTGTAGAAATTAGGTTTTTAATTTGTTTATTTTTTTTTTTTAATTTAACATACAATTATGAAATTTATTATACCTTATTTAATATACAAATTGTTATTTAATTGGTACAATCATTTAACTTGTGATTATTGACCTCAAAATTTAAGTGTTACCAAGCATTTATTCCTTAGCTACTCATTATTATATATATATATATATATATATATAATTGTTCATTTTGAATTTGGAACTATTGCTATAAAATAAATCTTGATATTACACTTGTCTCATCTTCTTGTAATCTAGGAAGATGATCCTTCCTTGTCCACTCCAAATTGTAAAATATAAACAGCTATTGTTGTAACTAATATTTTAATATGATGGTGGTGGTGATTATTGACATTGACGATTGAGATCAACTTTTTTTTATTGGACCTTTAAAAATGTATGAAATCACTAATTCCAATGTCGACATAGTTGTAATGAGTTAAAATGTTAGAAAGGTTGAGATTATAACAAATATTTTGAAATTGCGTTTTAATTTGGGTGTATGCACGACATTCTATGAGAAAGTGATTTTCATCTTTAACTCTATTAGCATCACAAACATGTCAAATTCTTCCATCCCACGACATTTTAGGAGTTGTTGACATTTTAAGGATTGTCGGATGCCCTCCTTCACTATGGAGCTTGTGAGAGTTTGTTATTATTTTAGAAATGTTAATTTTCTTCTTTACACTAGTTAAAATAGAGAAATGTTTTTGTTCTTCTAGATTCTAGAGATCACCTCTTTATAATATCTTAATTTTCTCTTATCCTCTAATTCCCTATTGCACCACACCTTCTCCTTAAACTTAAACGTAACAAGACTTTCGAGCACTCACATGAAGTTGGCAGACCTTTTAGGTGCAACCAAAGTTCTACAAAACCCACTCACATTATAGAAAACAACAACGCACTCGCGTCTATTAGTACAAGGCTCGAAAACTCTGAACTTGGCCATGTAGTTGACAAGTAGGAAAAGAAAAAATATCGCGCATGCAATGTGATATAAAACGTGTGTAATGTATTGCAAACCATGTGCATGATTTTTAATACATCGCGCACGCATTTTATACACATCAGGAACATGTTCATAACAAATCATGTACGCGATATTGTGATATAAAATTTCCTTCATCCCCACCATTACACCCCAAGGGAGGGTCATAACACTCCATTAGAAAATCATTTCATCAACTCGTGATGTGATGTGGAACTTGATTAGACTAGGTCTCCATTGATGAGTATTGACCACAATACCTATTGGGCCCCAGAATAGCCCTTTTTTACTATACTTATCAACACCTTTTTCCCCTGTTTTGCCTTACCTTTCCATAACTTAGATTGTATCTATCCAAGTCAAGCGTGGATCTCATCAGGTATAATCTATTATTGCTTTATCTTATTAATGCCTAATATTGTTTATGGTTATGAACTTTATCTTTTAATTTGTGCTAACATGTATCGATCTGATAAAGATAGTTCGGAGCCTTGAAAGACCACGGGTGTAGCAGCTCGTTGAACCTATGGAGGAAAGGAATACGTGGTGCCAACTGTCCCTTCTTGAATTCAGTCCCATATATCGTTGTGACAGCTCAAGCATCCTTCCACAAGGCCAGTTGTGACTGGGTCACGATACAGCGTCCAAGCATCTTCTCTTCCAATCAGTTTGAATCTATTCAGTATGTTAATAGCACTGAGTAACAGAGCAGGCTTGAACGCAACAACTTCATTCAATTTAATTTATGGATGTAACTCTTTTTGCTTCAATTTGGAAGCCTACAGATCATAGATCTTCATGGCTACCCGACATTTGTGAAACGAAATTATGTCATCTGGGTATAAATGTAAGAAGGCGTTCTGAGCCTAGGGGTTGGTTAATTGACATTTTGATTGTAAGAACTGTAACAAAATGTTGTAACTGTGGATCTACTATTTTAATACAGGGAGCAGAGTACTTGATATTTCTGTGTCTTAATTTGTGTTAGTTTCACGACATCTCTGTTAGAAGGCCAGGGCCTACCTTCTCACAGAGATCATCGAGTTAGATAGATGCTTTAGTTTTTCTTTTTTTAATTTGGTGTGCACTCACAGTAGGCATATTTCCAGTGTGCTACAATAGTAGTGTTTATAATTTCATTTTCCTTTGGTGTGCTGCAATAGTGTGGTGTGATAGCCGACTGTGTAGAATAGTTTCATTTGATGCAAGTGTGTTAATTCGTTGTTACAGTCAAGCTCATCTCTAATTCATTTCTGTTATTTATCTTTCTTAGAGTTTACCAATTTAGTCAAATTATGGTTTAAGCTTAGTTCTGGTTCAATTACTGTTATTTACATTCTTAGAATTTGTCGAATCAGACAGGTCATGATTGATTTACTTATAGTCTGATATCTTTAGGATTTAAATTCTTGCAAAAGTAAGTCTAGTTTATTTATTCTTAGATCAATAACTGTTGGATTGATGTTGTAGGAAAGTAGAAGTCCTTTGAATTTCTTAGATGGATAATTTAGCCTAGCTTTAGCAATAAGTTGAGTTTGACTGAGTAGTTAGGTAGGGTAATTGATCTTCATTTCATTTAATAAGCTACTTGAGTGTTTATGCATAGATTTTGCTAATTGCCTTTGAAATAACAAGACCTACCTGGGTTGACAAATTATATTGAGCATTCTGTCTATTAATTAGAATTGATTAGCATATAGGGTGACCAACATTTTGGCGTCGTTGCTGGGGATGGTAATTGATAGACATAGATGGTATTTGATTAATTGTTTTCATTTAGCTATGAGTATTTGAAGCATGAATGAATACGAGAAGAAAAACTAGGGAACCCCCCCAAAATACTAACCCTATAGGTGTTAGAGGTCGTGGCGGTAACCAAGGTTTGGGAATATAGACACTTATTGATGAAATAATTGCGAGAGCTAATTCCTCTACCAGATTACCGTGAGCATCTTTAGGAAGAGGAAATTCCGTTCTCCCTTGAAACATCTACATCAACTGTGGAGAAAGCAACGGGACCTTCAACTCCCATTCCTAAGAAGAAACCTCTTGAAGACAAAGGAAGTGCTGTAGGTGCAGTGGGTTGAGAGGAGATCTATCGAATTAACGGGTGCATAGTAACTAAAGAAGAGTGGTTAGAACATCACCAAGAAGCATAGTAAGAAAGAAGGCAAGAGGAAGAAAGGAGGAGAGAAGAAGAAGAAAGAGAAGATGAGGAAAGAAGAAAGGAAGAACAAGAGGACCAGGGAAACATGGATAATGAATATCATGGATATCAGCATGAACGTCACCATAATCAAGAAGAGGAGGTGGAAGATAATCATCATGGTGACACTGTTGTCACACTTGAATTCCCTATCCTCTAAACACCAGGGGCGGCCCCCATGAAGAATATTTCACCCTCGGTTCTTCCGAACTTCCATGGTAAGTCCTCTGAGGATCCAGATGAATTCCACTTCGAATTTGATATCCTCTATTGGAGCTCTGACTATACCTCTAGCACATAGAAATTGAATCTATTTACTACTACTCTCAAGGGAAATGCCCTGCGTTGGTTCATGAGTTTGGGTTGTGAGACTATTACTACTTGGGATCAAATGAAACAGACCTTCCTTTCCAAATATCAAGAGTATTGTAGAACTAGAGATAGGAGGGAAGAGTTGTTTAATATGGTCCAGAAAGAAGAGGAGAGTTTGGAATATTTTGTTGAGAGATTGTTATAAAATTTACAGAGATCTGGCCATGCTGATATTTGGAAAGATGTACTCAATATTATCTTACTGCGTGGGATCAGAGAAGATTGACTAGACATGCTGAATTTGTTGGGGAAAGGGGATATCTCAAAAGAACCCTTTGAAAAGATCATTGACTTCTATTGAAGATATTCGAGTGGATCCTCTAGAACCAATAATCGGGATAGAGAACGAGATCGAGATGTCCTCACTAGGACACAGAATTCAACTAGTGGAGGGGCCACTCGGGTAGAAATAGGAAACCTTATTGAGAATTTTAAAACAGATATGATGAGCTCCATCTCCTTGGAGTTAGATGTCTTGAGAGAAAAATAGAGGCAAGAAGAAGAAGATCTGACACTTGGTGTATTCTGTGCTAAATGCAGGAAGAAGCATCCACTGAAGGAATGCCTGCTTGACAAGGTGGAGGTATGTCGCATATGTGAATTGGATCATGACACCAAAGAATGTCCTTCACTACCCAAAGTTAAAGCAGTCTTGCATGCATCTACTTTAGATGTGGATCAAGCTTATTTCATCGCTCAGAAGAAGCCTTGGCATTGTCGGAATCAAGGTATGAACCCAGATCCATCACCTTTTTGGAATAATATGAATACCATGAATAATATGAATAATCAACTTCCTTCACATTATTCCTACTCTAATAACCAATGGAATCCACCTCAAACTTCAATGCAAAATCCTAATCATTGGATGCCATGGGCACAACAATCAAACCAGCAAGCTCCTTGGTCTCCTGGTTGGAGAAATTCCTACCCAGGAAATCAATTTCCTCACAACCAAACTCCTCATCAACAATATCCTCACCAATGGTATCAGCAACCACAACTGCAACTCCAAAACAATGCTGCACCAATGAACGTACCACTACGACCACAGCTGCCTGCTCTGCCTAACCCCAACCCGAATGATAAGGACATACATTAGTTCGAAACTACCAACATGCCATCTTATTCCATTTACCCAATTCCCTACAATGACATACACCTACGATTAGGGAGGGTAGTGGAACCCATCATCATGGAGGATGTTCCATCCTTTGTAACTGAAGCGAGAATGAATCTGCAATTCGAGAATTCATTTAATACAGCAATCCCCATCATTGAGGATGTTGAAACTCCTATTGAAACACCAGCTGAAACATAGGAAGAAACATACATTGAAACATAGCCTACACAACTGACAAGAGAACCACCATATCTTGAACGTTTGGCCTTACAGAAGATAGTGGAACAACCACGATTCAATCTCTTAGGAGAATTGAAGAATCTTTATGTCAAGATTCCACTATTACAAGCCCTTCATAATGTACCTATCTACGCCAATACCATTAGGGATCTGTGCATTAAAAATCCAGGAAGGAAGCCTAAGGACCCTCCTACAGTCCATGTAATGGGGAAACTTTCTGAATTAATAATGGGAAGGGCTCCACTGGCTAAGTATGACGACCTGGGTAATCCTACTGTCATAGTATACATTGGGCATACTTAGATACCCAATGTCTTGGTATATTTAGGTGCAGCCATAAATGTCATGATCATCGAGACTGTAAGAAAGTTGGGACTCACTAATCTCAGGCCTACCTGTACCATACTAGAAATGGCTGATAGGTCCACTATCAAACCTAAAGGAATCTTAGATGACCCGGTTGTCACCATCAATTCGTGGGAATACCCTGCATACTTCTTGGTTTTACAACCTAAGTCATAGCTAGGGGGTCACTCGTTCATCCTAGGATGACCATGGTTAGCTACAACAAACGCATGTATCAGCTGTAGATCAAGTTCCATGACAATTTCAGATGGGACTGATATTAAAAACCTGAACCACTATCCTCTAGCCAGACCAAGTTCTGATGCTAAAACACCAATATGGATGGATTTGGAGGAAGAGGAAGGTATTCATCCATTGTTAACAATCGGGAAGGCCCTGAATTTCAAAAATAAAACTTAAGATGATGCCATCAACAGTTTCATTAGTGAGATCACATATGTCACTAGACATGCATATCAAATTCTGAACAACACCTTAAGTGAAAAAGAACAAGAAGATCTGACCGAAGAGACTCCAGTTAGTGATGCTGAAATAATCCCAGTTATTAAAAACTTGAAAATTACTCTAGTAGAAATCGAGCCTGGAAAAACTTTGACCATTAATCCCAATCTTGCGCCCAATGAACTGGAACGTCTGATCACATTTCTAAAAAAACATAAGGGATCTTTCGTATGGGAATATACAGATATGAGGGCTATCCCCTTCAATTTGTGTACCCGCCATATTTATATCAAAAGCGACTCCCGACCAATGTGCCAACCTCAATGCCGAATGAAACCGAATTTAAGGGATATTGTGAAGGAAGAAATACAAAAACTCTTCGAGGCAGGATTTATCTACCCATTTTCAGATAGCGAGTGGGTTTTCCCATTCGTGATCGTACCTAAAAAGAATGGAAAATGGAGAGTCTGTGTAGATTACAGAGAACTAAATAAAGCAACGTAGAAAGGCCACTTTCCCTTACCCTTTATTGATCAGGTTCTGAACACCTTGTCTGGGAAGAAATTATTTTCCTTTCTAGATGGATTCAGCGGTTATAATCAGATCCAGATAGACCCCGAGGACCAAGACAAAACCACCTGCAGCTGTCCTTGGGGAACCTTTGCATATAGGGTGCTTCCTTTTGGGTTATGCAATGCACCGACCACATTTAAGAGAGCTTTGATTGGGATCTTTTCCAAGATGGTTAACAATTGCATGGAAATATTTATGGATGATTTCACTCCATATGGTAGTAGTTTTGATGAAGCATTGAAGAATATGGAAATATTTTTAGAACGCTATGAACAAACCCACCTGTCTCTGAGCACTAAAAAGTGCCACATGATGATGGACGAGGGTAAAGTTCCGAGGCACTTTATCTCTACTACAGGTATCCAGGTAGATCCTATGAAAATTAAGGTAATCATAAACATTCCTACTCCTGGAACGCATAAAGAGGTATGTAGCTTCCTTGGGCATGCTGGTTATTACATATGATTTATAGAAAAATTTTCCAAGGTAGCTTCTCCTTTATTTACTTTGTTGATGAAGGATGTACAGTTTTTTTGGATAGATGCATGTCAAACAGAGTTTGCAGAGCTCAAGAAAAGGTTGTCCACAACACCTGTTCTATGACGGCCTAACTGGGATTTTCCTTTTCATATTTCCTCTGATGCTTCCGATACTGCCATTGGAGCAGTGTTGGGATAGCAGGAAGGTCATAGTCCATATGTTTTTTATTACATCAGTAAGAATCTCACCTCTGCTGAACTAAATTACACTGTTACAGAAAAATAATTCCTTTCTATTGTGTATGTCAGTAATAAGTTTAGACATTACATCACTGGGTATCCTACTTTTGTGCACACTGATCACTTAGCCATTAAGTACTTATTGAATAAACCTATCACTAATGCTAGAGTGACTAGATGGTTGTTATTGTTACAAGAATTTGACATTACTATTGTAGACAGACTAAGAAAATAAAATTTCGTTGTTGATTTTCATTCTCGACTTACTAACAATGTTGATGATGCACCAGTTGAAGATTCCTTTCCTGATGAACATTTGTTCGCAGTCTCATCTCATTCCCCTTGGTATGTAGATGTCGCTAACTATTTGGCTGCAAGGAAGCTTCCAGCACATCTATCAAAGGGAGAAAAAAAGAAAAATCATACAATAGAGTGCTAGATACTGTTGGATAGACGAACATCTCTTTTACACCGGTCCAGATTTGGAAATCAGAAGGTGTGTGAGGGAGGATGAAATTTACAGCATCTTGAAATCTTGCCACGATGAGCCCTGTGGGGGATAGTTTGCTGATAAGAGAACTCGTCATAATGCATTAAGGATGGGGTATTTATGACCAACAGTGTTGAAGGATGTGAAGAAATATGTTTAGGCTTGTGACAGCTTCCAAACAATGGGCCAGCCAAATAGACTAGATGAAATGCCTCTTCAGCCACGGCTGGTGATTGAACCTTTTGATAGATGGGCTCTGGATTTCGTAGGGCCTATCAACCCTCCTTCAAAGCAGAAATTTTATATGCTGGTTTGCACATATTACATGACCAGATGGGTGGAGGTTGTAGCTTTGGTTAAGGCCAATGATCAAGCTGTAATGGATTTCTTATATGAAGAGATCTTCACCTGCTTTGGAGTACCCAAAGAGATAGTTACAGATGGAGGACTGCAGTTTGCGTCCCATAAATTAGAAGCCCTATTGCATAAATATCACATTCAACATAAGATAACCTCACCATATCATCCATAGTCCATTGGTCAAGTGGAAAGCACGAATAAGGTAATTGAGGCTATTCTGACAAAAACGGTGAAGAGTCACTGCAAGGATTGGGCTGAAAGACTTCCAGAGGCATTATGGGCATACCATACCACATGGCGCGACACTACAGGTTTCTCTCCATACGAATTGGTGTATGGTAAGAACGTTGTCTTTCCCATTGAATTTGAAATTAAAACTCTAAATACAGCCATAGAACCAAACTTGGACTTGACAAAGGCTCAGAGGAACTGACTGAATCAATTAAATGAACTTGATGAGAAGTGCACAGCTGCTGTGCATCAAATAGTGTTAATTCAATAGTAGCGCTCCAAATGGAATGACAGGTTCATAAAGAAGAAAGTCTTCTGCGAAGGAGACTGGGCTTTACTATATGATTCATGGTTCAAGAGGGATTTTAAAGGTAAGTTGCATACAATATGGTTAGGGCCCTACTGACTCGACAAAGTATTTGACAATGGCATAATCCGCTTGACCACCATTAATGAAAACCAGACACCATTATTTGCCAATGGTCATCGGCTGCGACTGTATCATAAACCGATTTCAAAGAATGAATTCATCTTGCATGTTGCAATTGATCCAAATTATCAACTGATGCAAGAGTAAGGATTTTTCCCTATCCCTGACAACTTTTAAAAAGAACTACTGCAATTCTGCACAGGAAATTGTACATAAATAAATCATTGTTTTCTTTTTCATCATTTTTTTAAAGCTTTGATTGGTTCATTTTTTTTAGAATTGTGTACAGGTATATGCGTGAAGGTTCACTTGAACATAAGCAGTTGCGATTTGGGCCAAGCGATTGTAGGTATTCCAGTTGATCTTCCAATCTGTGGACAAATCCTTGAAAGAAAAGCGAATGACGTTGTAGCACTAGTTAATCAGCTGAATATTTGCCAACTTTTTCATTCCCCACCTGCAACTCTGCTAAGTCCGGCCTATTGTCCCTATTTTCCCAGCTGCGACTTTGTTAAATCCAACCTATTTTCCCTATTTTCGCAGCTGTGACTCTGTTAGATCCTATCAATTTCCCTATTTTTGCAGCCGTGACTCTGCTAATCCGACCTATTTTCCCTATTTTTGCAGCTGCACCTCTGTTAGATCCTACAAATTTCCCTATTTTCACAGCTGCGACTCTACTAAATCTGGCCTATTTTCCCTATTTTCATAGTTGCGACTTTGCTAAATCCTACCAATTTCCCTATTTTCGTAGCTGCAACTTTGCTAAATCTTGCTAATTTCCCTATTTTCGCAGCTGCAACACTACCAAATCTTGCTAAATTTTCCTATTTCGCAGCTGCGACTCCGCCAAATCTTTCCAATTTTTTGTTGTGACTCCGCTAATTCTTCAGTTAAAAGATTGTTCTATCTCCGCCAGTATTTACTAGCTTGCTCCAATATCCACGAGTAACATTAAAGATCTCATGTTCACCATGTACTCTTATGATTTACGCCAACATGGATGTACTTTATCTACCCAGTCGACGACGGCCAACTCATGGAAACACGTGCGCATTTATGTATGTGCGAGCGATGCGACCGTGAGATGGTGCCACCATGAAACTTAGTGACGGATCAAGCATTATATTGAAAGGTATGAGTTTTAACCATAAACATGATCAGGCATGAATTGACACAACAAGAAATAAAGATTATACATTGTCGTTAGTCCCTATCAAAAATCCATAGCCAATCAACTGAAACAGAAAACACGTTCAAATTGTCACTCGTACTTATTTTATGACCATCATTTTACCCGATTCGTGTGATATTTTTCCATTGAGCTCATTCCAAAAATAACCGTGCCAACTTTCCAAAAATACCCAAATCAACTTCATCTATCCATCAACTATTTATGCATGTAGTAACTCCAATGTCTAAAACTATAACTCTTGCATTCGCTAGTAGAACTCGCAAAAGATAAGCAATATGGGTATCCTGGTGAGATATGAACCTGTAAACATAGAGTCTCTACGCAAAAAATAGGGAGGTTTTTTCCATCTTTGCAGAACCTGGGTGGAAGGATTATTTCCAACGATTAAACAGTTTCCATGTGGAGACGGCATTCCAATTTGCTCAAAACTTGACCAGCACTCACTCAGAAGTTAGAGAATTAAGGATAGACGTTACAGAGGCAATTGTGGCAGAAGTTATAGGATTTCCCAGGAGTGGGAGGAGATGATTTGGTCGAAAGCGGCACAATTTGACCGCAGCTGAGGATTTTATAGCAGCAAGAGAAAGCATTCATCCAAGAGGCAGAGGAACAACATTGGAGAAACTGTTAAGGCCTTGGGATTAGGTTGCAGTCTTTTTAAAGAAGTACATCACTTGTGAGGGTAGGTACCAAGTAGTTTACATTTATGAATTTTTCCTACTATCCCATTTACGTCATGGTAGATTACTTAATATTCCATTCTATCTTTTAAGAACCCTACAAAGCATGGCTCATTATGTCAAAGCATCTCGACATCCCTTATCTTCCCTAACAAATCATGGATTAATCAAATTGCTAGTTTTACCCTTGCACGTCAGAATTTAACATGGGAACAATTTGTTGTTGGTCCAAGGGTACCCCAAGAACCTTCCTTGGAAGAAGGGGTCATTGAGATAGAGGATGATGACTGAAGCTCCTCAGATTCAACTTGGGGGAGGGATAGAGTGTCAGCCAACCAATTGGGGGATGTTCAGGAGGAAAATTTGCAAGAAACTGCAATAACATCAAACCCTGTTGAAGAAGAAGTTACAATAGAGGTTGTGGCAAATGAAACTATAAATTTAGAAGTTGCAGCAGCAAAAGTTGAAACTAGAGCGGCAGTAGATGCTGCGACAGTGGAAATTGTAGTTGCGGAAGTTTCAATGGCAGAAGCAGAACATTATGTACAGGAAATGAAAGGTGAAGATATGGAAGTCTTGAATGTTGAATCCTCCCATGAAATAAGAGGAAGTATAATTCAGGAGGAGGAATTTGTTGTCGAAACAGGGAGAGTCAGTGAATTGAGACCCGAATCTTCCATCCCTGTTTCTGAAAATGTGGATATTCCTGTGTCACATAGGATAAGGAAAATACCAAGTGGTAAGGACCATACATCCAGTCCCGCGAAAAAGAGAAGAACCAGAGCTTCTACTACGGCAAAAGCAGTACATGCAATAGGGTAAAATGTTGAAATTCCTATTCTAAAACCCAGATCACTCGCCGTTACACAAGAACCTACTGCAAGTGAGCCCCAAATTGAAAATTTACTTTTTGAGAATGAGTTGTTAAAGAAGGAAGTACAAACGCTTCGGGATGAATTGCAGAAGTGGAAAGAATCATGCAAAAAGCAGGTAGAGAAGAGCTTGAACACTTTGGTTGAGGCTACAAATTAGTTGGAGAATTCACCTCCTGTTTTGAAGGATGGAGGACATGAGGAACCAATATGTTTAGCATGTGGAGATATACTCAAAATTGCAGGGTGTAAATTCACAGTGGTGGAAGCATCAGCATGGAAATTTGCAAAAGCAAGGCAAGGAAGAGAAGAAATACCAATAGTGGATCTAATGGAAGAGAATGAGCCAGAAGTGGACATAATTCCTGATTTGGAGCTACAAGAGGATGCAAAAATACAATCCCAGCCATTGGGGGATACTGAACTACTCCCAGGTCAATCTCATGTTTCAAGAGACATTAAAGTGATTCAAGAGTAACCTCAGCGGTCTGAAGACATTGAAATTTTAAACAGGAGGTTGTTACATAAGAACCAACACTCCAGGAATCTGTCATTGAAGCAGTAGCTCAAACAGTAGGCACCTTGAGTGAATCAAAAAAATTGGATGTTGTTACACAAGAACCACCATCCTCAAAACTGTTTGTTGAAGCTGCGACTCAAACAAAAGACATTGGGACTAGGATACAAGAGAACAATGTTGTTACACAAGAACCAACATTCTTAAAATTGTTTGTTGAAGCTGCGATTCAAACTTAAGCTACTGAGGTTGAAACACAAAAAAGGGATGCTGCTACACAAGAACCAACATTCCCAAAATTGTTCATTAAGACAGCAACACAGACTGAAGCTGTTAGGAATGGAATACAGAAGAGGGATGTTGCTACACAAGAACTAGCATTCCCAAAGTTGGTTCTTGATGCTACTACACAAATAGAGGTTGTTGCAACACTGCTAGAAGAAGAAGATGCTATGTTGTCAATGCAGAATGAGAAGGCTAAGACATCTGGTGATAAGGTAAAAATGCAAATATTTCAAGAGGTTATTGATTTAGAATCTGATGATGAGAAGGATGCAGATAATAAAAGAATTCAAGGCTTGGTGAAGGAGTTTTCATTATTGAAGCTCGAAGTGAAGAAATGGAAGGATCATTCTGACTGGTGTAAGGAAGGGATGGTTCCCCCTTATGAGTACATAAATACTATCAGAATATTAAGGGAACAATGGGAAGAAGAGTTTATCTTTCATAAAAACGAATGGGAAAGTGTTCAAAAAGAATTAGAGGAGCTGAGAAAATTTAAATCCATGCTGAAGGAAAAAAGATCAAATGTACGCTCTCTCTTGGGAATTGTTGAGCTTTAGACCCCCATCTCCTTCCTATCCGATGTTCCTTTATGAACAAATGACCCTATTTAAATTGAAAGCCTTGAAGGAAGGGAGACCCTATCAGTTGATAACCTTCCCTCATTTTTTGGAGACCTTCAGAGCAGTTTCATTGAACAGAATGTATTGTGCGACTTATATTTACATGAGATAGCATGCTTCGTGGATTCTCACTCTAACCCTGTTCCTTATTTGGGTGATGTTCAGTTGAGGGATTTTACATATTTTGTTACTAATCATATGCAATGGGAGAATTCCTTTCATACCATTTCTAAGAATGAGGCTAGCTCCAATCTATGGATTAGAAGGGAACCTCAGTCTCATCGGGTTCTTATTGCAAAGCATGAAAGGAGCCTTTCATCCCCTATGAAGACTCAGCATTTGATAAATTTGCAGGAGAAGTTTATCTCCACTTGTGTTAAATTGATTTCCAAGTAGAAGCTTCATTCCCTAGAAGTCAGCATGCACAGATGGAAAGCCTCTTCTCCATCTTTGAAGGAAAGGGACCCCTACTATCTCAAGAACTTTAAGCAAGCTCTTCCTAGGGTGGAGGGATATGTCCAGTGTATGGAGATATGTGGACCCCGTTAGTTGGGGCTAAAATTTAATTTTCCACTCATATGGATGCCAGCGAGGCCATACAGGGACAATTATACATTGACCAAGACAGAGGAAAAACAGTGTTGGGAACATTGGGTTGCCTGTAATGGATTTTTGGACTTGGGTGAGAAACCTGAGCTCTCTTGCAATTTTTCTCTTCTCCACAGACAAGGCCCAGAATCAAATTCGGACTAGTTGGTTGTATTTCATGAGGACATACAAATGGATAGCTGGGGGGATATGTTGGGCCCCAAAATAGCACCTTTTTCCTATACTTATCAACACCTTTTCCCCCTATTTTTCCCTACTTTTCCATAACTCAGACTGTATCTTTCCATGTCAAGCGTGGATCTCATCAGGTATAATCTATTATTGCTTTATCTTATTAATTCCTAATATTGTTTATGGTTATGAAATTTATATTTTAATTTGTGCTAACATGTATCGATATGATAAAGATAGTTCAGAGCCTTGAAAGACCACAGGTGTAGCAGCTCGCTGAACCTATGGAGGAAAGGAATACATGGAGCCATCTCTCCCTTCCTGAATTCAATCCCATATATCATTGTGACAGCTCAAGCATCCTTCCACAAGGCTAACTGTGACTGGGTCACTATACAAAGTCCAAGCATTTTCTCTTCCAATCAGTTGGAATCTATTCGGTTTGTTAATAGCACTGAGTAATAGCGCAGACCTGAACGCAACAACTAAATTTAATTTCATTTATGGATGTAACTCTTTCTGTTTCAATTTGGAAGCTTGAAGATCGTAGATCTTCATGGTTGCCCGACATTTGTGAAATGAAATTATGTCATCTCGGTATAAATGTAAGAAGGCGTTTTGAGCTTGGGGGTTGGTTAATTGACATATTGATTGTAAGAACTGTAACAGAGTGTTGTCACTGTGGATCTACCATTTTAATACAAGGAGGAGAGTTCTTTATATTTATGTTTCTTAATTTGTGTTAGTTTCATGGCATCTCTGTTAGAAGTCCAGGGCCCGCCTCTCACAGAGATCGTCGAGTTAGATAGATGCTTTAGTTTTTCTTTTGTTAATTTGGTGTGGAATTATAGTAGGCATATTTTCAGTGTGTTGCAACAATAGTGTTTATGATTGTGCTTTCCTTTGGTGTGTTGCAACAGTGTGGTGTGACAGTCGACTATGTAGAATAGTTTCCTTTGATGCAAGTGTGTTAATTCATTGTTACAGTCAATCTCAGCTCTAATTGATTTCTGTTATTTATATTTCTTAGAGTTTACCAATTTAGTCAGATTATTGTTCAAGCTTAGTTCTAGTTCAATTACTGTTATTTACATTCTTAGAATTTGTCGAATTAGATAGGTCATGATTGATTTACTTGTAGTCTGATATCTTTAGGATTTAACTTCTTGCAAAAGTAAGTCTAGTTTATTTATTCTTAGATCAGTAACTATTGGATGGATGTTGTATGAAAGTAGAAGTCCTTTGAATTTCTTAGATGGATAATTTAGCTTAGATTTAGCAATCAGTTGAGTTTGACTTAGCAGTTAGGTAGGATAGTTGATCTTCATTTCATTCGATCAGCTACTTGAGTGTTTATGCATCCTTTAGGTAATCTTTGTCATCATAAGCTCAAAATATCTTTAAGTGTTTGAGCATAAAAGTATGACTTATGACCTAAAGGAAGCTTCTTTTCCTCCACAAAGATGAGCAAGAAATTAAACAACCACAAGATATTACCTATATAAGGGATATTTTTCCTCTAATTAGGGAATTGGGTTCCACTATGAGGTTTTGAGTAGCCACAATGGGTCTAAAGGAAAAGACTATGGTAATGGGAGGAAACTAGGGCCTAGGTATGTTAATATTATAGGACACAAGGACCTTGAAGAGTTACTCAACCACGAAACAAGACTTCTGTAGGGGATATTTGGTCTATGAATTGGGATATGGGTGCTAATTGAAGGTTTTGAGCACCAGAGAAGGTATTTGAGGACTATACCAATGTTCCATGAGGAACCTAAGGCCTCATGATTTAATGTAATATTCTACGACTCAAGGTCCCTAAATTGATTGGTTTTCTCGCCTTCCATTGTATATGAAAAAATAAAGAGTGTGATTGTGTGTCATGTTAAAATTAAGTGCAAATTGAATTCATATAAGTTCATCCACCAATCTAGGAAATCATATCCTCAAGTGACCATACACCAATTCAAGCACCATAGGTACCAATAGGTTCTATAAGAGGGCCTATGAAAGGTCCATAAGGAGTTCACAAAATCACTCTTGTGACAAAGACCTATAGGTACAGGCTCTATGGCAAGAGTGAAGTTAAGGGAAATTCTAAAGGCAGGAGATCATGAGTGGTCATGTGTGTGAGTATGTTTGGAACTATACAATTTCACATAATCTTATGCATTACAAGAGGTGTGTTGAAACACAAGCAAAAAGGAAGTTGGTGACTACCACTTATGAGTCTCATTCTTCAACTTCACCTAAGACAAATGACCTAGAATCTCTACATTGATTCTCATACTTCATGCATTATAGGTAAAATATCTCTATGATGTCCTAAGGAAACCTTTTGGGCATGTTACTACCCCACCATCTTGTTATATTTCACCCTCTAGCTCCTTGTGGCCTATATAAAATTTGATTGCTAGAAAATCATCACATGGAAAAGATTTAAATTCCGATCTTCAACTGTAGATCAAAGGTTTTAGTGAGTCCCACTATGTGTGTTTTCAATGATAATGTTGTTCTCTATCTTCCTACAACCTAGTTCCCTCAACAATTTAGGTGATATTTCAAATCCAATAGATTATCAGACCATTATGATGGGGTTACTCAAGAGTTGACTTGAGCTACTCATGAACCAATGCTAAGCAAAGGAAAAGTTGGGTCAAAAAGAGTTGGTTTGTTGATTTTGAGTTTGTTTCAAGAAATTTCACTTCATGCCTCGAATGTGTTGTATATGTCAAAGAAAAAGAAACAAAAAAGGTAAATTTACATAATTCCTCTCATGTGAAACTATTTAGACTTAGATTTAAATTAATGTGTGTAAGTAAAATAGAGGGGAAGGTACAGTTATTCTTGAACATTCCATCACAATAAAATACAGACAAAATCAATTTATTAAGCCATTACAACTACTGAGGTCAAAGGATATTTTTTTCCTATTGTTTTGATGATATCATTTTGTAAAATAGAAGTAATTAAACAATGAAAATGAGTAAGGGAGAGGGAAAAAATTTATAAAGTGTGCTTCTAGAGTGGCAATAAAGGAGCACATTGAGATCCTATGTAAGAATTCATGCAAGAGTAATATGCAAGGAGGTATCGTGAGTGGAGCATGTGCAAGGAAAGATCGAGGAAGGAGGTTGCAATAGGTCGTGTGAAACACTTTGTTGAGCCCTATCAAGCTCTATGGTTTACTACTTGAAACTTTTGTCATGAACTTGAATCAACAAATAAAATAAACATGCATTCACTATCTACTACTAATGATCCAAACTATTGTGGGTGTAGAATGTACAAGGTAAGTTTGAGGGAGGAGGTTACAATAAGTCATGTACTGATAGAGAGTGTTTATTCCTACCAAATTCTAAGGTTTCCTACACAAAAGGTGTAGCATGAACTAGACTTAGCACATGAGAAAAAAAGGGCATTCACTAACTACCACTAATGATCAAAGCTATCTAATGCATTAACTCTCCAATATTCATGCTTGCATAGCCATCAACATTTACCCTACCATATTGTTGTTTTGGTAACGACATTCTATCAGGTTCATTTTTCGTGATATCTACTTGCATTTGTGTCTTATATCGTGCATGTCGCGTGCGCCTGTGGTATGATAGGGTTTGCACTTAATTATTCTCTTTGTATTTGTTATATTATTTATTTGAAGACATTTTATGGCCCTGTTTGTCAGCCCATTGTTTATAGTTGGAGTTAATTTATTTTTATTATTCTTTGTTCCCTAGATGAGACTCTGTGCATTTTGTGGAGAAAAAATTGTTTCTTAATGCACATGCTCTTGTAACAACACCTCCTTGTGCAACCATAATTGCTTGGGTTCCTGATCCAGATGGGTATCGATGTCCACCCACCTATTCCACTGGCACAAGACAACTTTTCTAGTTTGGTTGTTTTTTGGGTCGAAGGACTACTCCATATGGATATCGATTGCCACCCACCTATTCCACGAGCTCAAGACAATTTTTCCAGTTTGGCAGTTTGCATGAATTTTCATGTCCAAAAATTCTGCGGTCGTTTTGAGGCCCTAAATGACATTTTTTGGCGATGTCGTAGTTTAAGACGTAGCTGAAGGCAATATTGAAGGGGTTAAATGTGCACTTCTGGCTAGACCTTTCCAACAACCTACCAAATGACTTAAACAGAGATCATATGCAAACATTATGCCCATAAGAAGTTGACACATCAACTAACCACCTCGAGGACCACAAAACTTTTTACGAACATTTCCTAGGGTTAGGTTTTTGGATGTTATGTTTTTCTCCCTCATGCTTATGATAAAAAGGCCCTTTGACCTCCTTTTGTATTCAACTTGTGACAAATGAGCGTAGCCGCCGCATCTCTTCTCATAGATAAAGCTACCACCATTCCAACTACTTTATTTTACAGTTTGTTCTATTTTATTTAGTTAAGAAAATTTGGGTTTATCGTATCATTGTGTTTCCTGCATTATATCTGCTTATGTGGTTCTATATATGCTCTTTCATTTTTTTCTCACATAAATCTAGATCAGTTCCTTTTGATGAAAAACACCATGTGCATGATTCCTCTATGTTCCCTCTAACATTGTCCATGTGGTGATTGACCTTTTTGTGCATTGTGTGCCTTGCAGTCTCTTCTGTCGACTGTTCTTCCAACTAGGTCGATGCGTGTTGTGTGGGAATTATGCTATTATTGTAAAAGAACAAATCTTTCATATTTTCATCAATTTTATCTCTTCATTGGTGATGAATTTGGACAACTTGAAAATGCACCCTCCTTTTTTTTTAAATATTTAAGTTTTCTCTTTAGGACAACTTCAGTGCAAATAACATGGGGTGAAGTTTAGGGTAATAGGAGTTAATGCTTTTTTTTGTTAAGAAAAGGAAACGGGAATTCTTAATAAAATATAAAGGAGGGGACTTATGGATTAGGGAATTTTATTTAATGGGGATGGGAAATATATAATTGCTTGGAATACTTAGGGCCCTTTGGAAAAATTACAATGATCTTCTATTAATTATCTACTTCTAGATCAAAGGAAATTGGGAAAATGAAACTTATAGGAAATGGGATTTATTTTCGATGGAAATAACAAAAGCATGGTGAGGATTTAAAGAAGGAAGGAAGGTTGTAATTTATCTTCATACATGGACATTGGCACATTCTTTACAAGGATGCACTCGAGAGATGATTTTTTACTTTCTAAACATGGGAAAACTGATGATGATGGTGAAGGATGCAACCAAGGAATTATTGGAGTATGCAAAATTAACAAATTTTAATTGACATGATGCATTATTCACTTACTTTCCAAAACTTTGACAAAATGATGAAAGGGTCAAACAGACTAGGAATTTGAAAAACAAAATATGAGCATGATCGATGAGACGAACTGAATGTAATGATATAAAAAATATGACATCATAACATGCATGGAAAAAATGATCATTCTATGAGATGCAACACCAACTAGACCATGATGACACATAAGAGGTCTCTTTGGTTAAGGGTAGACCCCTTGTTTTCTAACATGTGCACTCTAACCTTATTGCTTCTTAAAACATAGTGGTAAGAGATGTTTTCAAAGTTTGGTTTTAAATAGCTCGTTCTTATAAAAAATGTTCTGAGCGGTGAAGATTCCCCCTTAAATCCTAAGTGTAGAGCTTGAGTAATCATGAAAAAATCAGCCATAACCTTTATAGTTTTAATTCCTCAATATTTTAAAAGTCATAAACTGAGATAGAAGGAAAGATATTTTCCATGTTATTAGTTTCCTTCATAAGTCCCAAAGCAAAAAATTGTTCTTCCTATTCTTTAGGGTCATAGACGACCCCCCTTGTTTTATTTAATATAAACTAAAAAAACACATTCATAATGAAATAAATTAAAACTCATAATTTTAGTTAGGATAAATATTATAATGCTCAATCAATTGTTCTGGACATTAGTTGTTTATTTATTTTCATCAAACACAAATTCAATCTTAAAGAAAAGGTCTTATGGATCAATTATTTATTTAAACTCATATAGAGAATGGAACACCATTTAAACAAATGATTGAATCTCCCAACATTCAATATTCTTAGTTCACAAAGGAAACATAATACACAAACATTCATCACTTAGATTTTTTTTTTAAATCTTATACCTACTTATTCTCTTAAGTTTTATCAACCGTCCATTTCTTTTATTTACATTCTTTTAATTTTTTTAATTTAATTTTATTAAGTTAATAAGTAACAAACTTAATTTTTCTTTAATTTTGTTAATTTTTTTATCATAAATAATGAAAACTTAGATTATAAAACATTCTATTGATTTTAGTTAATTTAAAAATAATTCAATCCTAAATTTTAAAAATATAAATTTTACTCATCGTATCACCCACTTTCTAATTTACTTGTCTTATGGTAATTATAATTAAATCATGCCTTACACTTTCATTCTAATAAATCTTTAAAATATAACATTCAATTGATAAATGGAGAAACACATATTTTAACAATTTGGGGTGGATGGGGAAGGCTCCTCTTCAATTTAAACATATATGGGACATGGATAATTAGTACTTAATTTGTGGCGTATTGGCATACCGACTACAATTTAAGTAACTGTGCTAGTGAAAAAATTATAATTGATAAAAATATTATTATTTCCATGTGAGATGATGATTTTTTTATAAATCCAATTCATACTGTAACATACATTGTTTTCCTTATAGTTTTGGAAAAGTTTTGGACTTAATTTGGTTAATGGGATGACAATCCCTTGGTTTCATTTGACTAATACATCTTGTACACAATGTACACAATCTCCCTCCCTTCTAAGTTCCTATAAATCCCCCACTGTTTTTATAGACACTAGACCTACCATTTGTATACCACATTATTGCAAAGGGAAAACATTTATTCTTATGCATAATTTCATGAGCATGAATTCATGGGAGATGGAGGAGAGTGTAGATTAACCATCATGACCATGTAAAATTGTGTTCATATCTGGAGTCTTTGCACAGCTCAACTCCTCTTCCTTCTGACCATTCTTAGTTGCAAATGTTGAAGCTTTCATCCTTCTAAATAATGTTCAAGCGAGGGTTTGAAGGGATTTATTTTAGATAATTATTGCCCATTTTTGTGGTTTTTGGAGGGTATCGGGTTTGTAATACAAATTTGTAAATTATATCTTCCTTCTTTGCTCTGTTTCGACCTCCTAGAGACAAAGGAAAGATTCGTATTTTTTGTGGTGTTGTATGTATTTGCATCTAGGGCCCAAAAGATTTGTGCTAAAGAAGGTATTTATTTATCATTTTCAGCCATGTTTGTATTTTTAGTCTTTAGTTTGTGTTCATTTCCTTTGATTTCTTTACTTTTGTAGCATTGAGAATTTGATCATGCCATCTAAGAGAATATTGTGAATTTTGAGTTATATATAGGAAATGCAAGTCTCTCATCATTTTTTTGAGCTTACACCATCCACTAATTTAGATGGATTTAATTTATATGTGCATTTGTCCCCTACTTGGCTAATAATTCTCCAAAAAAATGACAATGTTGAGTGCTCAAGAGAGATTTGCAAGGTCATGTAAACCCCCCCTGCCCAAGTTGTTTTTTTTTAATGTGGAGAATTTGAGAGATATAGATGGTTGATTGGAATTGTGTTCTCTATGAAGTTTATTTATTTTGGCATAGATTTAGATTGATGGTCATAAAAGTGTCAAATAGCTTGTAAAGTATTGAATTATGCAAATAAATAAATAAGTTGAATTTATCAGCATTGGTGAAATTAGCAATTGTCATCTTATGGCCAAATGTTCAATTCTCATGAAATCAAGAGTTTTAATGTAATGCGTAGAAGTCATACAAACATAAGATTCTTGAATGTTTCATGTTGTCCCAGGAATCTTGAACATTGTTGATTTTTTGCAATTTCATAGATTTTGGAAATTGAAAGCAAACACGACAAACAATCGTTTTGAAATCTATGTTATATTAGTTTCTAAATTGTAGCTATTTTGTATGGTTTTGTTATATATATATATATATATGTGTGTGACTATATAACTTACTTACTTACCTGCACACTGGCATGCTTTCTCAAGACCTAAGGTTAATGATGATTCTATAAGACTGTAAGAATTTATCTAATTATTTAGAGATAGGGCAATGTGTGAAGTGTTCTTGATGAAGTGATTTATAGTATATGTGATATTTGGTCGTTATATGAACACTTTTGAATTTTGAATTTCTAACATCACTATCCCTCAAAATCCCTTCATGTCTTAAAGCAATTGAATTGTATTTATATTATTTCTAAACCTTGTATAGGTACCTTTATTTAAGAAATGGTCTATATATGAATCTATAATATGGATCAACATTTCTACCATATTTTTTGCAATTGCTAACATAGTCATCTTTTACATTTTGTATTTTGTTAATCCTCCTCCTTATCCAATTTTCTTTCTTCAAACTATTAGTTCATACTCATGATGTTAATAATATTACTCCACTATGTTTTCATTTATTTAAATATAATTATTTGAATCTAGTAAACCTTTCCACTTCACTAGAAGTAAAGTTTATACCCACATATTATTCAATTATTCCCTTCTATTCTTAATAAATGCTCCTTCCAAGCCACCTACTTAATGTAATTAGGTTCATTAGCTTTCTTATCGGTGTGATTATGTTAATCATTTGACCTTGTTTGATATATATAAATGTTTTAATCATTGCAAATTGGATGTCCAATTCTTTGTTTGATATATATAAATGTTTTAAACATTAAAAATTGGATGTCCAATTCTTTGTTTGATATATATAAATGTTTTAAACATTGAAAATTGGATGTCCAATTTTTCTAACTTTTCTAGGAGATCAATGATATGCATTGCTATTTATCTTAAAATTTGTATGTAGGTCTATTTTCTTTCATTTTTATTTCTTGTAAGTACCTTAAGGAAATTACTCTTTTCTTAGATACATCATCACTTGCTCCCCAACTTGAAAAAACCTTTCTTGTTATTTCTTACAACTTTGATGTTTCTTCTTGAGACGAAAAATATTAATATTGTTCATAAATTTTCATTATTCATAACACATCATTTGGTGTGTTTTCTTGTACTTACATCAATATCAAAACTTTTGGGTTCTACTTGTTTGTTAAAAATTTTGTTCCCACACCTTATTGATCTTCATTCTACATTGTATCTATATACTGGATCATGAGAATATAGTTATTTCCTTCATAAATAATTTGTTGTTGCTATGAACTAGGCCTTCTTTCCCCTACATATAGATAAGATTTGATAGTTAGGAAGCAACTAGAGTTATTTCCTCCATTGTAAATATTTTTTACTTATTTTCTAATCTAGCCAACATAACCAAGTTTATTAATGAAGCCAAAATATTCTAGGCTTCAAGAGAGTTGACCTTTAGATGTAAGAACCAAAATCTTTTAGGTTTCAAGAGAGTCTAAATTTAGATGTGAGATTACTTATTATTTATTCAAGTACTTATTATAAGTTCCTTTTGGTGTACCATATCTCTTCTATATGCAAAAAATAAAATAAAAAAATAAATATATATTTTCTATCCACCATAAGTAGAATAATTTCAACATAGGTTATATTCCCTACAATGACCATATTGTGATCAAGTAGCCTGATTTGTTATTTTTTTTGTTTTGATATTTTGTATCTCATTTTTTATCAAAATCATATCAGGTAATAATGATATATGGTACAGATTTTTTAAACAAAGGAAAATTGACATTGAGAAAACCAACCACATGTGGGTTGAGATGCTTAATTGGAGAAAGGAGTATGGTGATAATACTATTGAGGAGGTATGTGATCATTTTAATATAGACGTGCACTTGATTGTTGCTCCCATTTTATAAGAGAGTATGTTTAAGCATTTTCATATCTACTTTATCCTTTCATATGGTTTAGGAGGTTGCAAAGGTATGTGATCATTTTAATATAGATGTGCACTTGATTAATGTAATTATCTTGCATGTGATTGCCCTCATTTTATAGGAATGTTTAAGCATTTTTATGTCCACTTTATTCTTTCATATGGTTTATGGTTTAGGAGTTTGAAAGAGGCTTTTATTTCAATTATTTGTTTTTTTTAAATTATATTAAAATTGTTGAAAATATGATTATCTTTTATATTTTTTTGTTTATCTTTTATAAATTTTGCTATACATTTAACAATTTTTTTTTATATTACAAAGCAATTTTCTCTTATATTCCTAAAGTTATGGTTGCATTGATTGAGAGCTAGTTTTAATTTCCCGGCTTGACTTCTAACCACATATTGCTGAATATTGAATTGTATTATTGTCATTACAACATAGTATTTGTAAGCATGTTACAACTCCACTCACTCATTCTCATTTCAATTCCTTTCAGTATTTTGACTTCAAAGAGCTACCTGAAGTCCTCTAGTGCTATCCACAAGGTCATCACGGAGTAGACAAGGCTGGGAGACAGTATTTTGACTTCAAAGAGCTACCTGAAGTCCTCTAGTGCTATCCACAAGGTCATCACGGAGTAGACAAGGCTGGGAGACCAATTTAGATAGAAAGGATTGGCGCGGTTGATGTGATTAAACTCATGCAGGTTACAACTATTGAGAGATTAAGTATCATGTGCAGGATTTTGGGAAGACTTTGAATATTAAATTGATTGATATGGTTGTTTTTGGGGTGAGCATATTGATTCAATTAATGAACAATCTAGTTATTCTGGTTTTGTTTTATTGTTTTAATGTGTAAACAGTTTCGATGTATGTTTTTTTTGTTTTTAAAATAATGTTTGCATCATCTGCGGATTGTTTATGGATTTTCTACGATGTTTAGTTTATAGATACACATAAATTTTTTATCTAATTCTATTTACAAAATTGTACAATAAGTTCCGTTAAATCTGAAAGTGAAAATGAATGAATTGTAAAAATCTGCCCCATTGCCTTTTTCCATGCTTTTGCCTCTCAGCGGCTCCTGTTAATTTATTTATTGAATTCAAAAGATAAAAACGGAAAAGTACTATTAAATATTTTTTGAATAAGAAGCCTGCATACACACAAACACTAAATCAAAATATACTGTTGCATATTTGTGTACTTTAAACAGTGTAAAAGCTTACAGAACGATAAAATTCTTTAACGCTACATTATATCTCCATCTCATCACAGTTGTCAATTAAAAAATCGGCATTCAAAGACTCAGACAACTACTCCTCCTGATCCGTGAGCGCATCAATGCCTCCTACATCTCTGCCAAGCCAACCATCTGACGTGCAGAGCTCCAAACGCTTTGTAGCCTCCGTCTCACTCGAAAAAAATTCATCAACTATATTGCGTAATAGCTAGCTCTCGTTTCCAAGCTCAGGCTGCCAACTAGGAAGAAGAAATCCCTGCTCTTGCTCCTCGTGGATGGCACCGAGAAGATACTGAATGTCTATATCAATGCTACAACAAGTCTCTGAATTATATCGACCGCTCCCATCTTTAAATTCCATATTCCAAGAATCGGCGTCATCGTCTAATCCTGGTGATGTAATTATGCAATCTTTCCATTCATTTTCGGAGCAGCCGGCGCATGAATTGACATCTTCTTCCTGAGTTTTCATGGCGTGGGAGAACGTTATATCCGAGCGAGCAGAACAAGCGTCATCTGGAACTACAACATCTATAGCGGAGGAAACGGCATTGCGAGAACTTTGGGGATTACTCATTCCGTCGCCTGTATCTGGAACCTGCTGGCAATGACGGGCAAGTTGAATATTGATAGGGGTGGGCTGCATACGGGACCCAAGTAGCAGGGCTCCTTTCCTTTTCTTAGAAGACTCGTATCGAAGGCGGAGTATCTCGGAACAATTTCAAAGAGACGAACTGATAAAAGCTTTGGGTGGCTGCATGAATTATGATGGCGATGTTTAGTAACTGCAGCAGCGGCAAGTACAAGAAAATAGAGAAAGAAAGAAAGTAACAGAATATGTGGACGTTAAACGCGGGCACAACGGGAATGAAACGATCCGCTTGGGCGCCATAACAAAACAGAAGGGCGTTATTCGTAGAAATTTTGAAAAGAATTAATAGAGGGATCACGATCACGACTGCAGTATTAGAGCTTGTCCAATAAAAGTACTGAGTCCGTTGATTAAGCCTTATGACTACCACGTCGTATTTTGTTATTTGAAAGATGTAATTCTGTTCGTTACCGCTTGTGTCCTTTGAAATGTGATCGGCGTATTCAAGATCTAATTTTGGCATGGTTTTATGGCGGCATTACTCGCAGTTAGGCACCTGCAAACCGCGTGAAATCACGAATTAAAAGCATATGCTTCCAAAATCAGATTTAAATAACTACTTTTATGAATTGAGAACCAACTTTAATGCCGCGGATTAGAAGCATATGTTTCACAATTGTTGCATTTTATTTTCCTATTTGTTGGATTCAGAATAACAGCTTTTAAGTTAACTTGGATTCAGCAGAACAGCTTTTAAATCTAAATTTCGTTACACGTGGAAGTTAAGTTCTAAATTTGTGCTACGCATTTATTGGCCATCTTTATAGAAATTAGGTTTTTAATTTGTTTAACATTATTTTAAATTAATTTAAAGCACACAACTATGAAATTTATTACACTTTATTTAATATACAAACGGTTATTTAATTATTACAATCATTTAACTTGTGATCAGTGCACGTGGAAGTTAAGTTGTAATATTTTTTTTAATTTAAAGCACACAATTATGAAATTTTTTACACTTTATTTATATTTAATATACAAACGGTTACTTAATTAGTACAATCACTTAACTTGT
The DNA here is from genome assembly GCA_027924585.1 of Larix kaempferi. Classification (NCBI taxonomy): domain Eukaryota; kingdom Viridiplantae; phylum Streptophyta; class Pinopsida; order Pinales; family Pinaceae; genus Larix; species Larix kaempferi. The sequence goes on from BSBM01000896.1 coordinate 68,428, forward strand.
GATCACTGATGTTGGAACTTAAACGTTACTAAGCATCTATTCCTCAACTACCCATTATTATTTATATATTTTCCATAAGGAAAATATCTATCATTCTAAATAAAGAGTGATCATAAAGTGTCCTCAAGGGACTTCATTATATATCATAAGAGTTACATAAACTATGTTTCAAAAATTTACATATTCAAGCATAGTTCTGGTTGCCTTTCCGGCTACAAAATGGTCATTACATTCATTTGATCCTTTCTCTATACCATTTGTGCAAAATGGACATCTATTTGATCGTGTGTTCGACCTTCCACATCTATAAGGCTAGGAGGGAGTGCAAGTGTCAGCTTTGAAAATTTGTCGGCTTCTGAATTCAATTCTCTGTATATATGTGCGAAGTTGACTTGTTCAAATGTCATTATTAGTTCTTTAATAGAAAGCAAAAGGTGGTGCAGATGTGGAGCGTTGATTTGAATCTTCCCATTCGCCCAATCTATGACCATCTTGGAGTCTCTGAATAGCTGCAAAGTCTTCAATTTCTTTTCTGATCCAATCCTTAAGGCTGCCCATAGAGCTGCAAGTTCAGCTTTACTATTGGAGGCACGACGTGGAGCATATTTGATTTGCCACTTACTACTCTCTGAGAAATAAATAATCCCTCCGGCTCCTCCAAGGGGGGGTCCCCCTGACTTGCTCCATCGAAGAAATCCCAAGGATGTTCTTTATTTATTGTTGGGCATGATAGTTTCCTTTGAGATTTTTCTACTGGATTGGACTTGTGTTCTTTGGTTTTCTGCAGATGAACATAAACTGTAGCATCTGGAGAGATATTATAATTATGGAAAATCGCCTTGTTACGTGCCTCCCAAATGATGAAAACGAAGAGGGCAGGAAATGCTTTAAATGAACATACCCTTTTGTCTTTCCACCATTCATCCACATTTTGTTCCAGTGATTCTGGCTTCAAAGATATTGTAACGTTCAGACTTCTGTTTGCTTTATCCCAGACATAGCCTACAAAGGGACAATAGCAGAAAAGGTGAGGGATCATCTTTTCTGCACTATTACAGAGTACACAAGTACTGGGACCTTGGAAACCTCTTTTTTGAAGGTTTTCCCAAGTAAGGACTTTGTTACTTAGGGCCAGCCAGAGAGTAATTATAGTTTTAAAGGGGGCAGGTGTTTTCCAAATTTTATTCCACCAGTTATGGGGTTCTCCTATCAGGAGTGAGTTACTAGTTGTTTCATATCCGATCTTTGTAGAGAACCTCCCATCCTTGTTGTTCTTGGTCCATACCAATTTTTTTGGTTCTCCTTCCCTGAGGAAGATGAAGCATTTAGACAAGGTTATTTTGTAACGATTCCAGGCTTCTACCTTATCACCTATTAAGCCTAATTGAAGGGCTGATTTCCATCTGTATCTGTTCCTTATCTCTACTTGTTGTGATTGGGCATCGGCCAAGGTGAGAATTTTTTTGGAGTGTAGTTCTTCTATAAGATCAGCTGGGAGCTTGAAGTCTTATCTTGGACTAGCCCAAGGGTCTTCTCCCAAACACACACTAGAACCATCACCTATTCTCCACGCGACCCAATTACCTATTAAGGGGAAAGCTAGGACAAGAGCTTTCCATCCAATGAAGCAGTTTTTGAAGCTTTTGGCGGGTTGTCTAAACCATTCTAAAATTGAAAGGGGATGATAGTATTTTCTAGTCATTGTTCTGCCCCATAATGAGTTGGGAGAGTCCGCTAATCTCCATAGAGTTTTCAATGCTAGTGATTTGCAAAATAGATCTACGTTTTTTATTCCCCGACCTCCCATTGATTTTGGCATATAGAGAGTGGTCTATTTAGCCAAAGGAATTCCTTTTCGTTTCTTGCTTGTCGTCCAGAGAAAAGAGAAACATTTCTTTCTTATTTTAACTAGGATATCTTTCGGAATGTAAGTTATTGATGCACAGTAGACTGGAATGCTTTGTAGTACTGCTTTGAGCGGTACCAATCTACCCCCTCTGGATAAAAATCGGTTGGCCCAGAGTGAGATTCGAGCTTCAATTTTCTTATATAGCCAAAGAAAATCGTGCAATGCATATGCATTGGGCTTGAGTGAGAAACCTAAGTACTTGAAACCCTCAGATATGTGGGAAGTAGGAAAGGAGAAGAACCTTTCCAAACTGGTTGTCATCTCTTCAGGAAGGTTGTTGTAAGTGAACCTGGACTTCTCTGTATTGATGACCATTCCTGTAGCTTTTTTGTAAGTGTCCAATATCTTTGAGAATGCTAGAAGATTTCCATGGGTCCCTTCACCCAATAGTAGTAAATCATCCACAAAAAGAGTGTGATTAGCAATACTGAGTTGGAGATCCTAATTCCTTTGATCGTTCCAGCCTCTCTTGCTTTGTGAATTAGGCAACTCAGAGCATCTGCTACAAGGAGGAAAAGAAAAGGAGACATGGGACAACCCTGTCGAATTCCTTGAGTTGGATGAAAGAAATGGGAAGGAGATCCATTGATGAGGACAACATATGATGCTGATTGAATACATCCCATTATCCAATTCACTACTTCAATTGGCATTCCAATTTGTATCAACAGTAATTGAAGGAAGGTCCAGCATACCCTTTCATAAGCCTTAGAAAGGTCTAGCTTGAGAGCAAAGGAAGATAGTTTTTCCTTCGTAATGGTGTCGATGGCTTCCTGTGCAAGGGAGATAACATCATGAATTTTTCTGTTAAAAAGAAATCCAAATTGCTCTTCTGTGATTACTTCACTGAGGACAGGTTTCAACCTTTGAACAATAACCTTTGCTATTACTTTGTAGACCATATTGCAGCAAGCTATGGGTCTGAAATCTTCGAAGGATTCTCCTTTCTATTTTTTAGAGATCAGAGTGATGAATGTTGATTTTAGAGTCCCTAAAACCTTCCCAGATATATGAGATTCCTTAACTACTTTAAGAAGATCCTCTTTCAATAGATCAAAAAAGCCTATGAAAAATTCCAAAGTGAACTTGTCCGGGCCGAGCTCTTACCTTTTTGGAAGGAATGAAGTACTGCACTCAATTCTTCCTCTGATACTTCCTTAGTCAAATCTTCTTTCATTTCCTATGTAATGAGACTGGGAAAAAGGTTAATTACCTCCAGTATCTCTGCAATTGGGAAGTCTATGGGAGCTGTAAATCCAGACTTAAAATGGTCTACTACTACCTTGGCCTTCTCTTGAAAAGAAAAGGCATTATTCCCTTGATCATCTTTAATTTCTATTATTTGTTGATATTCTTTATGTGCATTGCGAACCGATGGAAGAATTTGGTGTTCCTATCTCCTTCCGCTATCCATAGTGCCCTATTCTTTAGCTGCCATAATTGTTCTTCCTTTGCTAGGAGATTAGCTCTTTTTCCTTCCAGATCCTTCAACAAGAGAGGATTCTCACAAGTAAAAGTCCTGCTTGAGTTAGTGTTGTAAAGTTCCAATAATTTTGATTCTGTCTCCTTGAGCTCTTTCTAGGAGATGGCTGCTTGTTTCCTTCCCCAATGTTTTGAGAGAAATTTTATCTGTGAAAGATTGTTTGAAAATTGTTTCATGTATGTTTCCGTAGGGGAGTGGTGAAGCGACCTCGAGTTCTCTTTTACCATATTGCAATAGTCTTCATTATCCAACTAGGAAGGGTTAAATTTGAAGGGGGAGGGAGGTTTCTTTTCCAGCAAATAAATGGAGAGAGAAATTGGTCTGTGGTAAAAAACTCCCCCAATTTCCACCAAAGAGTGAATAATTAAGCGGAATTGAAGTAAATTGTCTGCAATTAGGAACCTGTCTAGCCTTTTGGATACTGCTTGGTCTCCTCCTCGGTTGTTCCTCTAGGTTGGTTCAAGTTTTGTAGGTTGTATATCCACCAAATTCTTTCCCTCTAAAAGGTTGCTGAAGAATGAGGCTAGCGAGTCGTTGCGAGCATTTTTCCACCAAAATTCTCCCATTCCCAGGGTTAAATTAAGGTCGCCTGCTAGGATGAGATTAGGTGAGTCCAGAGCACCTGAATTGCGTATAGATTCCCAGTATTCTCTTCTCCCATAGAAATGATAATAGACATTGAGAAAAGTTAGTTGTATCCCCAATTCTGGAACCTCTAGTTCTGTTTTGAGAGCGGAGTTATAGGAAGCAGAGGAAAGGTGAAGCAGTTATGGGCTCCATGTGGTGATTAAACCTCCACAATGACTCCATGGATATATTGCTTCCGATTCCCAATCTTTTGATAGGCCATTCAATACTTCTATTGCTTTGTGGCCTTCCATCGTTGTTTCTTGTAATAACAGTATTTTTGGTTTCAGAGTCACAACTATTCTTTTAAGGGTGATTTGTTTGAGCCCAACCCCTAGCCCCCTTATTTTGAAAGAAAGGGATAGCATTAAGCTCCCTTAGAGAGGGATTTATCCACTCTAAGAGCCCTTCCGATGGTTTTTTGTTTCCCTTCCTTGATGTCTTTGGCCGCTTGAAGTTGAGCTTTGGATAAGAGAGATTTTCGGCCAACTTGAGGTTTAGGGGGTTGGTCTAAAGCAAGCCCACAATAAGAGACAATGGATGGCTCAGAATTCTGTCGGGATTTGGAGCGTAACCCGTACTCCCACCTGGGAGGGGAGAGGGTGTTCCAAAAATTGCTTGTAGGGGGGGAAGAGGTTTTAACAGAAGGGAGAGATGTGGATGGAACTGCCAAAAAGGGGGTCTCAGGAAGATGCAGAAGAGGGGGGATTGGCTTAGAAATATAAAAAAAGGGGCAGTTGGGATTTTAACAAAAATACCTTCTTTAGTTTTTCCATGTTTGGAGCTTGAGGATTTTTCCTTGCTGGCATTATCAGTCAAAATGCCCTTCTCTGGTGAAATTACTGTCGTGATCTCCTTTTCGCATGCCACGTCCTGGATATCTCGGAGTCACGACCTAAGCTACAATCGTCGACCTGCATGCATTGTTCTTGTCATTAATCGTGTCTTCCTTTGGAGCTGATGTATCGACACTCGGCGCCTTGTTCTTTTTTATCCACACCTTTTTAAAATAAGGTTTCGAAGCTCCAACCTGTTGTTGTTCGTGCTGTTGTGGACAATCCTTCTAAAGGTGGCTGACCTCTCTGCAACAAAATCATCTGAACAGCAGTTTCCAATAGTCCAAACATTGGTTCCATATGCTTCCCCACATATCCATTCAAATTTCCTCGAAAAGACTGTTTCTCAAATCCATCTCCACCAGTATGTGAGTGCAACGCTTGTCTTGGTCGGTATCCCATCCTTCTTCTAGGGCTACGAGTTTGCCGAGTTTATTTCCAATTGCTTGCAGGAAAGATTTATGCCAAAATACCATAGGGAGGCGTGGTAGGATGACCCAGATTTGTTGGAGGTTGTGAGGTTCTCTTTTAGCATTGAAATTTACTGTCCACTTTTTCAAGATTAGGCTGGATGGTCCCCAGTTCCATCGATGATTTAGTAAGGTTGCAACATCCTCTTGGTCTCTAACTTTGAAGAGAAACCATCCTTGGGGTAGAATGTGGAAGTCTGGAGTATATACAATCGTTGGGAGCCAATGAATATCCATCCAGGATGACAGAGATTCTTTTTCTGTGAATTTTCTGCAGAATCGGCCTACCAGAGCGTAATTCATATAATCCCAAATTTCTGAGAGTTGGATATCCCTACCAACAGCGAGCTTAGGGCATTTTTTCTTCGGTGTGATGCCTTTCTTTTCAGCATGTGGGCGATGGTCTGTGTTATTACTAAGCTTATAATTGTTCATGCAGGGTAATGATGAAGCGTGTGAGGCCAAGGCTGTTGATGCCATTGTTTCGTTGATCTTGGAGGAGAGCGGCTTAAATGATGAAGGAGAGTTAATGTGACCTAATTTTCTACGGAACTCTTCATCCATACAGAATACTAGATCTGAGTCTGAGTCCTCAAAATCCACGAGCTCATTATACATGGTGACCTGCCCTTTGGAATAAGAGGTCTAACGGGGAGAAAGGACTGGTGCTTGAAAAGGGGGTTGTCGAGGGGACTCGGGGAAGGGCTGGACCGGGGAGAATAGAGGTAAATAAATGAAAAGGAAGAATACCGATCCATCCCTAACTTCGCCTGCATACCGACAAAGGAGATCCTAGGACAGAAGCTGAGACACAAAGCTCCATCGCGCCCCCCAAAATTGTATATATATATATATATATATATATATATATAATTGTTCATTTGAATTTGGAACTATTGCCATAAAATAAATCTTGACAGTACACTTGTCTCATCTTCCTGTAATCTAGGAAGGTTATCCTTCCTTGTCCACCCCAAATTGTAAAATATAAACACCTATTGGTGTAATTAATATTTTAATATGATGGTGGTGGCAGTAATTGACGTTGATGATTAAGATGAAATTTATTTTATCGGACCTTTAAAAATGTATGGAATCACTAATTCCTATATCAACATAGTTGTAATGAGTTAAAATGTTAGAAAGGTCAATATTATAGAAAATATTTTGAAATTGCGTTTTAATGTGGGTGTATGTAGGACATTCTATGAGAAAGCGATTTTCATCTTTAACTCTCTCAGTATCACAAAGATGTCAAATTTTCCCATCCCACGACATTTTAGGATTGTTGACATTTTAAGGATTGTCAAATGCCCTCCTTCACTATGGAGCTTGTGAGAGTTTGTTATTATTTTAGCAATGTTGATTTTCTTCTGTACACTAGTTAAAATAGAGAAATGTTTTTGTTCTTCTAGATTAGGTTAGATCACCTCTTTATAATATATTAATTTTCTTGTATCCTCTAATTCCCTATTGCACCACACCTTCTCCTTAAACTTAAACGTAACAAGACTTTCGAGCATGCACATGAAGTTGGCGGACCTTTTAGGTGCAACTAAAGTTATACAAAACCCACTCACATTATAGAAAACAATAACGCACTCGCATATATAAGTACTAGGCTCGAAAAATCTGAACTTGGCCATGTAGTTGACAACTAGGCCAAGAAAAAATATCGCACAGGCATGGTGATAGAAAACGTGTGTGTAATGTATTTCAAATCATGTGCACAATTTTTAATACATCGCGCACACGTTTTATACACATCAAGCACGTGTTCATAACACATCATGCAAGTGATATTGTGATATAAAAATGCCCTTATCCCTACCATTACACCCCAAGGGAGGGTCATAACACTCCATTAGAAAATCATTTCATCAACGGTTGATGTGATGAGGAACTTGGTTAGACTAGGTCTCCATTGATGAGTATTGACCACAATACCAAAGGAAGCTATGTAACCAAGGTTTTATATACAAGTGTTATCCACCACGATGAAATAATTCAAGTATATCTACCATAAACCTTGACCCCATGCATGAGGGATAATTACAATGCTAAATAAGCCACTATCCAATGTGAAAACACTAATTACCATACTGAAGTAATTAAAAGAATTCATCCATAAACATGGGTCCCATGTTGAAGTGATCATGTTGACAGTTGCACCAGGGATGGGTTGCAAGTCAAATTAATTCCATTTGAAGGTTTCAAGAACCAAGAATGGGTCATGGTGGGTTAACCATGATTAGTGGTGGAAACACAATCCTTGGTCCCTAAAGTAAGCTTATAAAGCGTAAGGCCCATCTAAAATGCCTCAATCCACCAAACAAGACCTATCCAGGGGATATTTGGTCTATGAATCTAGGTATGGGTGCCAATTGAAGTTTTTGAGCACTAGGGAAGGTATTCAAGGACTATACCAATGCTGATGAGGAACCTAAGGCCTCACTCTCTAATGTAAGCTTCTATGGCTCAAGGTCCCCGAAGGAGGCCTAAAAGCAACATGCATGACATCTTAAGGATCATTGTTACATCCAATTGGAGATAGGCATGAATTAGGAGGGTTTTGGATCTAAGAATGGGTCTTGGGGCCTTGACCACGTTTGAGAGATGAAATTTATGCTATCTATAACATAAGCGAAGCTTGTAGGGACCTTGTTCCATGAATCAAACCTCTAACTATCACACAAGATTTATCTAAGCAGTTTATTGTCCTAAAGTGATGATGGGTTCCTGTTGGCACAGGATTAGTCCGCATGAAGTGCGGAAGCCGAGAACTATGAAAAGGGATAATCCCCAAAAGAACGGTCATTCATGAAGAACAAGGAAGCGCAAGATTAGTTTAGGTTGTTAGAATTGGTCACGTGGACCGTTTTGTAACCACTTAGTTTCATATAAATAGGAGTATGATTGTAAGCCTAAGGGCATCGATATTTTGAGTTTTGATCTATTTTGTATCTGCGTTATGATGTATTGACTGTTATGCAAAGGTCATTCCGTAGGTTTTAATTAATGCATGAAGATGTTCGATTATGGTTCTGTCTTTTGTCTTTGTTTTTGCTAGATGGTGATAACAAATGTTTGTGAAATGTGTAGTACTCTATGGTTGGGTAATTTCTATTCATGCAAGTGAGTAGTGTAATCATGTTGATGTGAATGTTCATTATGTATTTAATCTACAAATAGTAAATATGCGATCAGTGAATTTTTATCATAATGCGAAAGATATAATATCTTGTTTCTGCGAGTGCAATGGGTGTTTGAAGCATGTCCTCAACTCCACTCTGAAAACTTGGTTCTTGCAGCCCCCTTATCCATCTCGGGTGAAACTTCACTTGCTCTGCAAGTGTTGCTGGAAAGGGTTAAACCTTTCTGGGCTAGTGTTTAAGGGAGTTTGGTTGATGTTTGTTGACGATAGTGCGAAGCGAACCCCTATCGATAGGCATTGTGTCAACAAATGGTTCCGTTGCCAATACCTTGAAGAGGAAAAGAATAGGATATGCTATGGCACCTGAAGAAAGTGGAGATTCAAGAGTGGTTTGAAAAGAAGACAATGGAATTCACAGAAGGAGAAAATCAGAACCCTGGATAGATAGTGAGCAGTTGGTTGTAGAAGTATATTTATTCGGATATCCATGAAGTGTTCCTCTGTGAATTCCCGGTGCTATTGCAAGAGTGGCTAGCGTAGCTGACATTTCAAAAGAATGATCCTGACCATTGGACTCCAAAATTGATTCGACAGCTGAAACGTGTCGACAACAAAGTATCAAAGGTTGTCGATTTCTAGGTGGATAGTATCCTAGAGGGATATATTACTGAGTTTGCAGTAGACACAATCAAATCGTACAGCGATGCGAAAAGGAACATATTCAAGGGACCGAGGAGAAGGTTCTTACTATTGCTAAAACTGTGAATTAAGATGCTCGTTTGCAAAAATGGCATATTGAGGACGACCTCCGATGAGTAGAAAGATCAGTGTGTGGAGGTTGTCGGTATCACATGAATGTGGATCCGATAGAAAGATGCGGGGTAGATGGACATGAGAGGCGACGAGTTTCTAAGGGAAACTGATGAAGAGTGTGGTACCTTGAGGAGTGGGGTGATATTCTGACGTCCTGAGAAGAAGAGGAGGACTGAGAGAGAGTCTCCTGAGAGGAACAGAATGGAAGACTATGAAACAAGACCATAAGGGAGGAAGCAACCTTATTGCGATGAAGAGGGTGACCAGGCTACCCCAAAATCAGAAGAGGGACGGATCATAAGTTACAACATACTTGCAACCCCGCGCACTACCTAGAATTTCATAGGAAGAAACACAAGCTATTCACAGAGTTTCCCTATGTGTAGCAATAGAAGTAGTGCATCAGTAAACAATAACAGTAGGAACGTTAGAATGGTAGACGACACAAAAATTCCCACTTTCCAGGGGAACAGGAATGAGGATACTGAGCAGTATTAGTTTTTGTGCGAAGCAGTATGGACTGTGAAGCAGGTCGAGGATGAAGATATTAAAAAGGGACATCTAGCGATGACCCTTGGGGGTCGTGTGCTAGATTGGTTTATGAAGTTTACAAGGGTTCCTGTGGGAACACCAGCCAATTCATTAGCGCAGATCAAAGTAGGAATGGTCGATGAATTTAGAAAGCCAAAGTCGGAGTCGCAGGATGTCACCGAGCTCAAAGAAATCAACCAATACCCAAATGTGCCAGTATGGGAATTTGATCAGCAGTACACAACACTGATAGAGAAGGTAAGTTTTGGGATAAATGATATGGAGCACAAGGAGTGGTTTTTTGCTGGATTGGTACCACACATCCGCAGACCACTAATGCAACAGAAGGTTGCAACCCAATTCGAAGCACTGGAGATTGCGATGAAGATGGAGGGTTCACCAATCGACGAAACGAGTTTGGGAATGGATCGAATACAGGCGCAGCTAGAAAACTGGACGATCCAACTACAAGACATGAAGAAAGGAAAATAGGCCCACGAAGACATCTGGTGCACTAGGTGTAGGTCATAAGGACACCACAAGGATCAGTACCTAGAATTTTGAGAATATTTACAATCAGGTGCACAAAATCCCCTCAGTTAGGGAGGGTTACCTTGGTGTTGTGTCTTCCAAACGAGAGGACATCGACCAAAAGAGAGTGTGTACATGTAGAAGATAGTGTCGAAACCAACGAACTTGTATTGCAAGTTCTATAAATCAGTTGGCCATGATGAGAACGACTACAGATCTTATGGCCTGCTCCAGGAAAGGACTGCGGCTACATACTTCATGACGGGATAAAATCAGCCACCGGGTCAGCAACAACAATAGTATAATCAACCATTGGCCCAATATAATCACCAACTGTAGCAGTATGATCAAGGGAAGTATGGGCAACCGCAGTATGGTCAGCCATAGTGTCCGACATCATAGTATCCGCCACCACAATATGGGAAACCACCATATCAATAGCCATAGTATGGGAAACCATAGTACCCACCATATGGGCCACCACGTGGAGGTGTTAGAGGAGGATTCTGTGGAGGTCGAGGTGCTGGCGCAGGAAAAGGAGGAGCTGCTGGACGAGGACAAGGACTGATTATATGTTAGAATTGTGGGAAGCAGGTGCACTATTAGAGGGACTTAGTGAATCTAGTGCCACAATGCACTTATTGCAGCGTTGTGGATCATGGTGTTGAAGACTGCCCACAACTCATTGCAAAATGGCAGACCAAGAATCTGCCACCACCTCCGCAGAACCAGAATCAGAATATGTCACCGGTTGCACAAAAGATATCAACGGAGGTTCGAAGCCACTCTGCGACTGTTGGAGTAGTGACACGAGGAGGAGCTGTGATAGGAGTCGACAGGTCACAGGCTGTTGTCCGACATTGTAAAAGTTGATTTCCTTTGCATTGTGATGTGGATCTATCTTTTTTTATGAATCACTATGAATTATGATGAATGGAGTCTATTTATCCTAGTTGTAAATCTCTATATACAATGTGCTAAATAGTTGAAACTATGTTTATTGGCATGTAAAACATTTCTTCTAGTCAACAAGCCACTGAATTCTCTTGGAAAAAATACTTTATAAGTGGAGATGGTCTCTACAATTGTTCTTCATCAACAACCTAAGAGGTTTAATAAGACTGGCCACAGTTAATGTTGGAAAATGCCCACCTTCAACCACTGCAGAATTCACTACAGAAGTTCTTGAATTCTGCAGTGGCTGAATTCAAGAATAAGCTGCAAATTTGATAATGCCGAGAGCTTTAAAACAATGTACTGTCCCTACAAAGACAAGCCTGAATTCCAAAAAGGCTGAACAAGATGGGGGATATCTTCCCATCAAGGGGTAGTTAGCAATGTTGCTAAACCAATACTCCTTAGAATGAAAACCAAGATGACCTTCATGACCATACCATGGGTCTTGAGCCTCACTAGGTTGATACTTTTACATTATAAACAAGCTCGTACTTGACCTTTTACAATATAAAAATACCCCTTCACTCTCGCTTATCCTGGTAAGCACAAAACAAATTATCTAGAGCGTAACAAAATGTACAAACAATATTATTGAGACTGGATAGGGGGTCGGTACTCAGAGCACACCTATAGCTCTTGGACAGGTAAATGTGACTGTCATAGAAACAATATTTTTTTTTACATTAATCACGTTTATTATACATGGTTCAATTTTTACTTATCGATATGAATATGTCTTTCTTATTGTATTGTGGCAGGGTGAAAACTATAGGAAATTTCCCATCGAATGTACTAGGGTGCTCCACCTTAGTGAAGATTAATACATCATAATAGAACCGTAGAAAACCATGGTGAAGCCCCTTTGATCTAGCTATTATACCAAGGAGTAAAATTTTAACACTCAAAACTTAGGGAGACCCTAATTAGTTGTAGGGTTCACACTTAATGTCATGAAGCAAGGGTTAGAAAGAATGGAATATGCTAAGTAGAACCCTTCATGAAACTCCAATGCAAACTTCACCAATTAAAACACCACTAGCACATGAATACACATCATCCAACACCTCCTAGCAAACCATCATAGAATCAACTCAACCACAAGGAAGCCACATATCTAAGCCAAAAGGCACAGGTAGACGCACATGCGGATGGATTTTCTATACAAGCGACCAACATTTCGTTGCCTGTATAGCAAGTCCGTTGGAATGTTCATATATCGGTTGTCCCTATAGCGACGACTTCATGGTGACAGTTCCAATGAACTTGCTATACAAGTGACGTCTTGTATAACAAGTTTGTCAAGCTTTGCGACAAACATTCATCGCTATAGCGACATGTACATGGAGAAAGTTGCAATGAATTTGCTATACTATCGATGGATTGTATAGCAAGTTCGACATAACTTGCCATGGAACTTCGTCACTATAGCGACGGCTTGTATAGAGAGTTCAATGCAACTTGCCACGAAACTTCGTCGCTATAGCAGCCATTTGTTAGCAATACAACGAAAAAGCATAAGTATTTTTTGTTTCTATAGTGACAGACAATCATCACTATAGCGACACCTTTGAGTCTTTTTAAAGTTCATATGCACCCAACACCTGTCGTCCATCTCCTGTGGCTATAGCGAAATACGTTTTGAAGTGTCTCTGTAGTGACAAAATTTGTGCCATGAAATATGGGGGTCCTTTTCGTCGCTATAGTGACGAAAATGTGCTGCAATAGCCATGAAGGTCCATGGGAAAAATGGTCACATGTACTAGTGTGGGTTTGGGGGGTCAACCCAGTGCTGAGGTTAATGTTGCGTATGCCATTGCTTCGTTGTGATGCTTTAAGCATTCTTCCCAACCCTTCCGCTATGGTGATGAAAAGAAATGGGGATAAGGGCCCCCCCTGTTGAATCCTATGAGAACCTGTTGAATCCTATGAGAAGCCGAAAAGGGTTGCGAGGGTGTGCCATTTACCAAGATCGAAAAAAAGGTGAAGGAGACAAGGCTCATTACCCAATCAATCCATTTCTCATTAAATCCAAAAGTCCTTAACATCTTTGCAAGGAAGGTCCGGTTGAGCTTGTCATAAGCTTTGGATAAATCAAGTTTAAGAAGCATACCTGGTATTTTGTCCTTCTTCAAGGTGTGAATGGTTTCATGGACTAGAATTATGCCAGATTTGACACCCTTCCACAAAGCTCATTTTCTCTAGAGAGATCAGCAGAGGGAGGAGTGGACATAACCGATTTGCTATGACCTTTGTTATGATTTTGTAAATAACATTGCAAAGGGCTATGGTTCTAAACTTTCCAGGGTCTTCCGTGACCGTTTCCTTTGGGATGAGCGTCAGGAAAGTAGCGTTGAGGGCCTTTAGGATACTCCTTGTGCGACGAGAGTCTTCAACTATTGCCAAGACTTCCTCTTTCAGCCACTCCCAGTAGGTATGAAAGAAATTAGTAGTGAACCCATTTGGACCTGGGGCTTTGTCAGCTGCCATCTTCTTGACTACTTCATCCATCTCTTCCATGCTTATTGGTTTAACAAGCAACTTATCATGATCTTCCGACCACCTTCGGAATGTGTTGTAAGACTTCCTCTCTCACGGCCCATTGATTGATGTTAGGTTCCTCCAGCAGATCTACAAAGAGCTCGTTCAAATTCTGCTCCGTCTCCATTGGCGTTTCTGCAAAGCTACCATCCATTCTCTTCAGACATTCCACCCTATTCCCCTATCGATGCTGAATAACAGCTTTGTGCAATAATTTAGTATTGCGTTCCCCTTCTTTTAACCATTGGTTCCTAGTCTTTTGTTTCCATAGGAGCTCTTCTTGTTGTTCCTTGAGGTTGAGTTCCTTTAAGAGGTTTTTTTCTTGTTCCATTAGCTCTGCGGAGTAGCCCTGGGACATTGCGGCATTCTGCACCTCTCTCATTTTTTGATCTAACTATTTTTTCCCTTGGAAAATGTTCCCGAAGGTTTCCATATTCCAATGCTTGATTTTTCCTTTTAGGTACTTGATTTTTTGTTGGAATCGGTACATCAGGGTTTCTGTGATATGAGAGCATTTCTTCCACCATTGTTGAATTTGATCTGGTAAGTCTGGATGGAGAAGCTAGAATTTTTCAAATCGGAACGGTCTTCGAAGGTTCTCCCCTATTCATTTCCATTGAAGGCTGATCACCCAGTGTTCAAAGCCAGCAGAGGGAAGCCCTACTGCCATCAATTCTCCCCCCCATCATGATGTATTCCAACACTAAGAACCTATCAATCCTGGAGGCTATGCTTCTATCCCCAACTCTTTTATTGTTCCAGGTAAAGGTACTGTTAGAAGTTCTAACATCGATTAGATCCAGAGCCTCTATTACCTCATTGAAGTACTCACTAATGGGATGCAGGCAGCAGACTCCACCTCGCTTTTCTTCCAGGATCCTGATCAGGTTGAAGTCTCCCCCTATGACCAAAGGGTGCATACCAGTCACCCTTTTGAGGCTGAGCAATGAGTCCAAGAAAGAGTTATTCATGTTAGTTGTGGACGGTACATATACATTGGACAAGAAACCTCTGACTCTGGTTCCTATCACATGAAAGGAGGCCAATAGGATAAACTTAGAGGCCATTCAGTCAGTCATACTTACCTCCCAAGGCTTCCACAATATTTCAATCCCCCCAACAGTTCCGGTTGCGTCAGTTTCTATGACCTCACAATGTTTCCAAATTTTCTTTCTGAGGGATTGTAGGTCTGCCTTAGATCATATAGTTTCTTGGAGAAAAACTATCGATGGCCTTTCGTTTTCAATATTTCATGTTCGAAGACAGGTCTTTAGAGGGATTTTACAGCCTTTGATGTTCCAAGATATAATCCACATCTTATAAAAATTTGGGGGAAGAGGAGGCTAGAGCTGAATCAATAGTGGGATACTAGCCTGAGTCAACCAGCTTCTTCCCAACCATTTGGATTCTTTGGATATTGTTGTGTCATCCTCTTTTTTCCCCTATGATTTTCTTTTTCCCTTCATTTTTTTTATGGGATTCCGCAGTTATGCCCAGATATTTGAGATCTTTAGTCTTTATAATAGCTTTCTCTAATAGGAATACCTGTTGCTCGAGGATAGAGATCGGAGCATCTTCTGTGCAATCCGCCTCCGGTTCATCCAGATCTAGATCTCGCAGTTCCATCTCTTCGCTTGCTTCCTTTTGCATGGAACAATCCTCTCCCATAGTTGCTTTCTTTGTGTCCTGGGTGGTGTTATCCGATATGGGATTGGGTATCTTGTCCACCTTTTCTTTCTATTGTGTCTCCTCCCCATCTATTTTCTCCTCTGTTGTATGCAAAATTTCATACCTATTGTGTGTCTGAGCTGTCTTGTGTATCTCTAGCCCCATTCCTTGCTTTGCTGGTCATTTCTTGTTCGCCACTCTAGTGAACCCTTATGAATCTTTTCCTTCCAGGTTGGAGTTCGCTCCGGGCTATTTATTTAGCGGGCAATATCTAAATAGGTGTCCATGTTCATGAAATATCTAAAAACGAAATGGGATCTGTTCATATTCGATTGCCTGGAACCACTCTTCATCCTCCCAAGTTAAATTGATCCCCTCCGGTAGATCCTGGGAGATATCCATATAGATACAAATACAAGCATACGAGGTGTATCTCATTTTCTTTGTTTGCTTAGAAACCTTGACAAACACTCCTAGCGTGTTGCCTATGTCGGTGAGTATTTCCTCCTTCCAGTATTCAGTAGGTAAGGAATAGAAGTGCAACCATATATGGGAAATCATCTAATTTTCTTTGTTTGTATTAAAGCTCTCTTTCCAGGGCTGTAAGTACAGCCCTGCAGAGTTAAAGAAGTATGGTCCATTATCAAAGATGTGCCTGCGATCAACCTCGTTGAAGAAGATTACCATGAAGAACCATTTGGCTCCAAGTTGCAGGTCATAATGGCCCTGTGGCTTCAACATTGTATTGATCCACCAGACGAGAGCCTTCTTCGCTGGCCATATTCCAACAAATTTCCCAATAAGCGCATGATCTTTCATGTATTGAATATCTATCCTAACTCTTTCAGAGTTGATCTGGAGCTTAGGAACCTTTTTTTTCTTTCGGCAAACAGTGCCCTAGTTTCTTGATTTCTCCCACTGCCTGAACCAATTTGGTGGTTCCGCTAGTCCATTCTCCTCCCGTTTTGGCCTACAGGTATGTTTCAGGTCCCTTTTCTACCCCTTTTCCTTTGTTATTGGTCAGGGGAGGGGCCATGGCCTCACCGCCTGTAGCTTCGCTCATATCCCTTCACAGTCTGAATTCATAGGAGGCCCTTACGACCGCCGCCTTACAACTGTAACTAGCCTAAGCTTGAGTTCCCCTGCAAACCCTCGTGATCTCCATCATTAATCCTGAAAGTATTAGTTATGGTTTACAACTTTAATGAAAACCCAAAATCGAGTTCCATAACAAAGTTTAACTGCTATGTATTTATTTACAGTTTCGATATAAACTAATCTGAGTTCCATATTGAATATTACATGCTATTCATATGTATAAATAGAGTACATGAAAATAGAGTGGCTCTGTAGATTAATGGAATCCCATAGCTGTAGATGTAAATCATTATAAACAAAGTATTTTCATTTAACTGTAAAAGATAGGAATAGTTCAGTTTACAGTAATCCCTTTTGTTTATCTATTAAAATAGAATAAAAGGTATAAGTAATATAATGGCTTGACATGTAAACCTCACGGTTTACATGTATGCCTCATTTCTACCATAAATGTGAGAGACATGCGCTCTATTAATAAAGGGATATGTTGATTAAAAGAAACATATTCTATGTAAAATATATTCAACATATCCATAGGCTAGAATATAAACAATGACCCTTTCATAATGCCTATCTCAGGCTTATAAATCATTATTCATAAAATAACTCAGTCTACCTACTGCACAAAGAATGTGTCATTCTTACATCAGACATAAACTATGAAAAATGAAAGTATCTCCATTAGATCATAATTCTACACAAAGTTACAGAGGCATAAAATTCCATTTATGATCCATACACAAAGTTCAGTACAATAATATAGTCATATTTAGATCTAGTAAGACAAACCTTTCAACAGTAAAACATAGTTATACATAATAAAACCCTAGCATCTGTTCCATAAAAATAACCATACAAATACAACATATAAACTTATTTGTATTCAGATGACTAGTGGAACCTAGCACAAACCTCCCAGCGTTTGACCAGCAAGTTCTCCTTGCTTCTAGGTCACCCCCGAGCTGAGTTCACAGTCCCCTTTGGTTCAGAGTTTGTATTTTAATTGCACTTAACTTTTTCCCCAAGTTATTTAGGAAATTTTTGTGGCAGCAGGGAACCCAACATCCAACTCAGTCCTCCTGAGCTCCAGGATGCTCCAAGGGATTTTAAGAATCAACCATTAAGAGAATCAATCAACCACAACCTACTCAGAGTAATTGCAGTGCTCCTGCAATCTTGGGGTAATTCTACTACCTGAACACAATAAAGTGTTCCAAGTTATACCCAGCTGCTATGATATCTCTTGTTCTGGTTCAGTTTTGTGGTCCAAAATTGCCCCCATTTTCCTTGTCTTCCTTTGCTCTGGTTTTTATTCCCATTTCCCATTTGTCTTGTGTGATAATGAATCTAATCCTCCCTAAATGAATTCCTCTTTTCACTTTTTATTCTCTTAGGTGTGAATTTTCTTATTTTCTTATTTCTTTTATTTCATTAGTCTCCCTAAATTTTCTTTAGGGTTTACAATTGTCTCCAATAATAATTTCTCATTACTATTAAATTGGAATTTACCCTCCAACCCATAGGGGACTGTGACTCCCATCTCATTAATGTGTTGGTCCACATGCTCATCAAAAATTAACTTTTCAAATTCTAATGTCACCTAAGTAAAATGAAATAATGCTTAGCAAAATATAAAAGGGGTTAAAGTCCAAAATTTTGGGTATTATAGGTCCTCTTCAATTTAGATGTATATGGGACATGGATAATGAGTACTTAAGTTGTGGTGTATTTTCATACCGACCACAAGTTAAGTGACCATGCTAGTTAAAAAAATATAGTTGATAAAAATATTATTATAACCATGTGACACATATAATAATGATTTTTTTATAAATCCAATTCATACTGTAACATACATTTTTTTCGTTATAGTTTTAGCAAAGTTTTGGACTTAATTTGGTTAATGGGATGGAAATCCCTTGGTTTCATTTGACTAATGTTTATTGTACATGTTGCACACACTATACACAATCTCCCTCCCTTGTAAGTTCCTATAAATCCCACACGGTTTGTGTAGACACTAGACCTACCATTTGTACACCACATTTACTACACAGGGAAAATCTTTATTCTTATACATAATTTCATGAGCATGAATTCATGGGAGATGGAGGAGAGTGTGGATTAACCATCACGACCATGTAAAATTTTCTTCATATCTAGAGTCTTTGCACAATTCAACTCCTCTTCCTTCTCACCATTCTGAGTTGCAAATTTGAAGCTTCCATCCTTTTAAATAATGGTCAAGCGAGGGTTTGAAGGGATTTGTTTTAGATAATTTTTCCCTAGTTTTGTCTTAGTTGCAAGGTATTAGGTTTGTAATACAAATTTGTAAATAATTATATCTTCATTCTTTGCTCTGTTTCGACCTCCTAGAGACAAAAGGAAGATTAGTGATTTTTTGTGGTGTTGTATGTATTTGCATCTAGGACCCAAAAGATTTGCACTAAAGAAGGTATTTATTTATAATTTTTAGCCATGTTTTTATTTTTAGTCTTTAGTTTGTGTTCATGTCTTTTGATTTCTTTATTTTTGTAGCATTGAGAATTTGATTATGCCATCTAAGATAATATTGTGAATTTTGAGTTATATATATGAAATACAAATCTCTCATCATTTTTTTGACCTAACCATCCGCTAATTTAGATGGATTTAATTTTTATGTGCATTTGTCCCCTACTTGGCTAATAACGTCTCCAAAAAACGACAATGTTGATCCCTCTAGAGAGATTTGCAAGGTCGTGTAAATCCCCCCTGCCCAAGTTGTTTTTTTAATGTGGAGAATTTGAGAGATATAGATGGTTGATTGGAATTGTGTTCTCTATGAAGTTTATTTATTTTGGCATAGATTTAGATTGATGGTCATAAACCTGTGAGATGGCTTGCAAAATATTGAATTATGCAAATAAATAAATAAGTTGAATTGATTAACATTGGAGAAATTATCATTTGTCATCCTATGGCCAAATGTTCAATTCTCATGAAATCAAGATTTTTAATGTAATGAATAGAATTCATACGAACATAACATTCTTATATGTTTCATGTTTTCCTAGGGATCTTGAACATTGCTATTTTTTGCAATTTCATAGATTTTGGGAATTGAAAGCAAACACAACAAACAATCGTTTTGAAAACTATGTTATTTTGGTTTCTAAATTGTAGCTATTTTGTATCGTTTTGTTATATATATAACTTACTTACTTACTTTCACATTGACATGCTTTCATCAGGACCTAAGGTTAATGATTATTCTCCAAGACGGTAAGAATTTATCTAATTATTTACAGACATGGTAATGTGTGAAGTGTTCTTGATAAAGTGATTTCTAGTATATGTGCTATTTGGGCAATGGTCTATATATGCATCTATAATATCGATCAACATTTTTACGAGATTTTTTGCAATTGCTAACATAGTAATCTTTTACATTTGGTATTTTGTTAACCCTCCTCATCCAATTTTCTATTTTGAAACTCTTGGATCAGACTCATGATGTTAGTAATATTATTCCGCTATGTTTTCATTTATCTAAGTATAATTATTTGAATCTAGTAAACCTTTGCACTTAACTAGAAGTAAAGTTTATACCCACATTGTGTTCAATTATACAGTTTTATTCTTAATAATTGCTCCTTCCAAGCCACCTACTTAGTGTAAATAGGTTCATTAGCTTCCTTATCAGTGTAATTATGTTAATCATTTGACCTTGTTTGATATATATATAAATGTTTTAAACATTGAAAATTGGATGTCCAATTCTTCTAATTTTTCTAGGAGATCAATGACATGCATTGTTATTTATCTTTAAATTTGTATATGTGTCAATTTTCTTTCATTTTTATTTGTTGTAAGTAACTTAAGGAAATCACTCCTTTCTTAGGTACATCATCACTTGCTCCCCAACTTGAAAAAACCTTTTCACGAGAATAAATTAATTGCCTTCATAAATAATTTGTTGTTGCTATGGCCTTCTTTCCCTTATATATGGACCAGATTTGACAATTAAGAAGCAACTATAGTTGTTTCCTCCATAGTAAATATTTTTTACTTATTTTCTGAAGGATAAACATGACACAACATTGTGTCTTTAGAATATAGATATCCTTTCATGGCTTGTATTAATGAAGCCAAAATATTTTAGGCTTCAAGAGAGTAGACCTTTAGATGTGGGAGCCAAAATAGTTTAGGCTTCACGACAGTCGAAATTTAGATGTGAGATTACTTATTATTTATGCAAGTACTTATTATTTATGCAAGTGCCTTTTGGTGAACCATACATCTCATAGACAAAAAAAAAAACATATTTGATACAGCTAATCTCCCTATATCCTTAATCATTTTTATAAAGTGGATGGGCATTTTTAAGTATCAACCTTGGTCAATTTGACTGTTAATTTATCTCTATTAACATACCTAGTCATAATCACTAAGCATATGTAATGTGACTCTAATCATATTTATTTAAAAAAGAAATACAATTTGTCCAAGATCAACATATATTAGTTCTTGTCCAACATAAATATATATTTTCTATCCACCACAAGTAGAATAATTTGTACATAGGTTATATTCCCTACAATGACCATGTATTGTGATCAAGTAGTCAGATTTGTTACTCTCTTTTTTTGTGTAGATTTTGATATTGTGTATCTCATTTTTTATTAAAATTAAATTAGATAATAATGATACATGATACAGATTTTGTAAACATTTGTGTAAATTTTGATATTGTGTATCTCATTTTTTATCAAAATTATATTAGATAATAATGATTATACAGATTTTGTAAACAAAGGAAAAATGACATTGAGAAAACCAACCACATGTGGGTTGAGATGCTTCATTTGAGAAAGAAGTTAACATTTTTTTCTTATATTGCAAACCAAATTCCTCTTATATTTCTAAAGTTATGGTTGCATTGATTGAGAGATAGTTTTAATTTCCCAGCTGGACTTCTAACCACATATTGAAGAATATTGAATTGTATTATTATCATTACATCATAGTATTTGTAAGCATGTTACAACTCCACATTTCAATTCCTTGAACAGTATTTTGACTTCAAAGAGCTACCTAAAGTCCTCTAGTGCTATCCACAAGGTCATCATGGAGTAGAAAAGGCTGGGAGACCAATTTAGATAGAAAGGATTGACATGGTTGATCTGCTTAAACTCATGCAGGTTACAACTATTGAGAGATTAAGTATCGTGTGCAGAAATTTGGGAAGACTTTGAATATTAAATTAGCTGATATGGTTTTTTTGGGGGGTTAGCATATTGTTTTAATGTGTAAACAGTTTCGATGTATGTTTTTTTGTTTTTAAAATAATGTTTGCATCATCTGCGGATTGTTTATGGATTTTCTACAATGTTAAGTTTATAGATACACACAAATTTTTTATCTGATTCTATTTACAAAATTGTACAATAAGTTTCGTTAAATCTGAAAGTGAAAATGAATGCATTGTAAAAATCTGCCCAATTGCCTTTTTCCCTGCTTTTGCCTCTCAGGGGCTCCTGTTAATCTAGTTATTGAATTCAAAAGATTAAAACAGAATAGTACTATTAAATATTTTTTAATGACAAGCCTACATATACACAAACACTAAATCAAAATATACTGTCGCACATTCCTGTACTGTAAACGGTGTAAAAACTTACAGAATAATAAAATTCTATAACGCTACATTATATCTCCATCTCATCACAGTTGTCAATTAAAAAATCGGCATTCAAAGACTCAGACAACCAGCCCTCCTCATCTGTGAACGAATCAATGCCTCCCACTTCTCTGCCAAACCAACAATCCGACGTGCAGAGCTCCAAAAGCTTTGTAGCCTGCGTCTCACTCGAAAAAAAATCATCAACTATATTGCCTAATAGCAAGCTCTCGTTTCCAAGCTCAGGCTGCCAACTGGGAAGAAGAAATCCCTGCTCTTGCTCCTCGTGGATGGCACCGAGAAGATACTGAATGTCTATGTCAATGCTACAACAAATCTCTGAATTATATTGATCACTCTCATCTTTAAATTCCATATTCCAAGAACCGGTGTCATCGGCTATTCCTGGAGATTTAATTATGCAATCTTTCCATGAATTGAAATCTTCTTCCACAGTTTTCATGGCGTGGGAGAACATTATATCCGAACGAGCAGAACAAGCGTCATCTAGAACTGCAACATCTACAGGGACGGAAACGGCATTGCGAGAACCTTGGGGATTATTCATTCCGTCGCGTGTATCCGGAACCTGCTGGCAATGACGGGCAAGTTGAGTATTGATAGGGCTGGGCTGCATACGGGACCCAAGTAGCAGGGCTCCTTTCCTTTTCTTGGAAGACTCGTACCGAAGGCGGAGTCTCTAGGGAACAATTTCAAAGAGACGAACTGATAAAAACTTTGGGTAGGTGCACGGATTGTGACAGCGATGTTTAGTAACTGTGGGAGCGGCAAGTAGAAGAAAATAGAGCAAGAAAGAAAGTAACAGAATATGTGGACGTTAAACGCGGGCACAACGGGAATGAAACGATCCGCTTGGGCGCCATAACAAAACAGAGATTTTGAAACGAATTAATAGAGGGATCAAGATCACGACTGCAGTATTAGAGCTTGTCCAACAAAAGTACTGACCGTTAATTTACGAGTCCGTTGATTAAGACTTATGACTGCCACGTCGTATTTTGTTATTTGAAAGATGTAATTCTGTTCGTTACCGCTTGTGTCCTTTGAAATGTGATCGGCGTATTCAAGATCTAATTCTGGCATGGTTTTATGGCGTTCATTACTCGCAGTTAGGCACCTGCAAACCGCATGAAATCACGAATTAAAAGCATATGCTTCCAAAATGAAATTTAAAGAACTAATTTTATGAATTGAGAACCAACATTAATGCCGCGAATTAGAAGCATATGTTTCACAATTGTTGCATTTTCTTTTCCTATTTGTTGGATTCAGAATAACAGCTTTTAAGTTAACTTGGATTCAGCATAACAGCTTTTTTAAGTTAAATCTAGAATTTTGTTACACGTGGAAGTTAAGTTCTAAATTTGTGCTACGCATTTATGGGCCATCTTTGTAGAAATTAGGTTTTTAACTTGTTTAACATTTTTTTAATTCAAAACACAGAACTATGAAATTTATTACACCTTATTTAATATACAAACTGTTATTTAATTAGTACAATCATTTAACTTGTGAGGCTGATGATAACGTCGTCATCATAGATGGACCCGTTTTTAAGGTGTTTTTGTTTGTTTTCATATGGTTTAAGTGTTTCTTTTCTATTTTCTTTTAAACAGCTTTACGTTTAGTTGATTCAAAATTTTCTGAATTAAAGTGAAAGTATATGCTACACCAAGTATAGCTTGCCTTTTACTCATCTTCAATCCCTATATCTACTTCTTATTTTTGGATTTTTTTGTTGTAAAAGAAACAGAGCTGTAAACGATATAGATTCTAAGATTGTTTAGAGGAAGTGTTGTGTGCATGACTAAATATGGCAAGCACTTGCATACTCTCTTGCATGAGATAACAGGAAGTTAAGTTCTAAATTTGAGCTACCCATTTATTGGTCATCTTTGTAAAAAATAGGTTTTTAATTTGATTAATAATTTTTTAATTTAAAGCACACAACTATGAAATTTATTACACCTCATTTAATATACAAAGTGTTATTTAATTAGTATAATCACTTAACTTGTGATTTGTTAGAATTTAAGTGTTACTAAGCATCTATTCTTCAGTTATCCATTATTATATATATATATATATATAATTGTTCATTTACAATTTCAAACTATTGCCATAAAATAAATCTTGATACTACACTTGTCTCATCTTCATGTAATCTAGGAAGATGATCCTTCCTTGTCCACCCCAAATTGTAAAATATAAACACCTATTGGTGTAATTAGTATTTTAATATGATGGTGGTGGTAATTATTGACATTGATGATTAATTAGATCAACTTTATTTTATGGGACCTTTAAAAAGGTATGAAATCATTGATTCCTATATCAACATAGTTGTAATGAGTTAAAATGTTAGAAGGGTCAATATTATAGCAAATATTTTGAAATTGTGTTTTAATGTGGGTGTACACATGACATTCTATGAGAAAGTAATTTTCATCTTTAACTCTATTAGTATCACAAAGATGTCAAATTCTTCCATGCCACCACATTTTAGGAGTTGTTGACATTTTAAGGATTGTCGAATGCCCTCCTTCACTATGGAGCCTATGAGAGTTTGTTATTATTTTAGCAATGTTTATTTTTTTCTTTACACTAGTTAAAATAGAGAAATGTTTTTGTTCTTCTAGATTAGGCTAGATCACCTCTTTATAATATCTTAATCTTCTCTTATCCTCTAATTCCCTATTGCACCACACCTTCTCCTTAAACTTAAACGTAACAAGACTTTCGATCATGCACATGAATTTGGTGGACCTTTTAGGTGCAACCATAGTTCTACAAAACCCACTCACATTATAGAAAACAATAACGCACGTGCATCTATAAGTACTAGGCTCGAAAACTCCGAACTTGGCCATGTAGTTGAAAAGTAAGCCAAGAAAAAATATCGTGCACGCAATGTGATATAAAACATGTGTGTAATGTATTGCAAATCATGTGCATGATTTTTAATACACCACGCACAGCGTTTTATACACATCAGGAACGTGTTCATAACACATCATGTACGTGATATTGTGATATAAAAATGCCCTCATCCCCACCATTACACCCCAAGGGAGGGTCATAACACTCCATTAGAAAAGCATTTCATCAACGCTTGATGTGATGAGGAATTTTGTTAGGCTAGGTCTCCATTGATGAGTATTGACCACAATACCAAAGTAAGCTATGTAACCAGGGTTCTATATACAAGTGTTATCCACCACAATCAAATAATTCAAGTAGATCTACCATAAACCTTGACCCCATGCACGAGTGACAATTACAATGCTAAATAAGCCACTATCCAATGTGAACAGTTGCACTAGGGATGGGTTGCATGCCAAAGTGATCCCAATTAAAGGTTTCAAGTACCAAGGATGGGTCATGGTGGGTTAACCATGAGTGGTGGTGGAAACACATTCCTTGGTCCCTAAAGTAAGATTATAAAGCATAAGGCCATCTAAAATGCCTCAATCCACCAAACAAGACCTATCCATGGGATATTTGGTCTATGAATTGGGGTATGGGTTCCAATTGAAGGTTTTGAGCACCAGGGAAGGTATTCAAGGACTATACCAATGTTAGATGAGGAACCTAAGGCCTCATTCTCTAATGCAAGCTTCTACAGCTCAAGGTCCCTGAAGGAGGCCTAAAAACAACATGCATGACATCATTAGGATCATTGTTACATCCAATTGGAGATAGGCATTCCATTAGGAGGGTTTTGGATCTAAGAATGGGTCTTGGGGCCTTGACCACGTTTGAGAGATGAAATTTATCCTATCTATAACATAAGGGAATCTTCTAGGGACTGTGTTCCATGAATCAAACCTCTAACTATCACAAAAGATTTCTTTAAGGGGTTTATTGTCCTAAAGTGATGATGGATTCCATGAGGATATTTTGAGCATAATGGGTGTGTATCAAGTCCATTACCATTATTAATGGATTAAACCTATGACTTATGACCTAAAGGAAGCTTCTTTTCCTCCACAAAGATGAGCAAGTAATTAAACAACCAAAAGATATTACCTGTATAGGGGATATTTTTCCTACAATTAGGGAATTTGGTTCCACTATGAGGTTTTGAGTACCCACAATGGGTCTAAAGGAAAATACTACATGGTAATGGGAGGAAACTAGGGCCTTGGTATGTTAATATTATAGGGCACAAGGACCTTAAAGATGTATTCAACCATCAAACAAGACTTCTGTAGGGGATATTTGGTCTATGAATTGGGATATGGGTGCTAATTGAAGGTTTTGAGCACTAGGGAAGGTATTTGAGGACTATACCAATGTTGTATGAGGAACCTAAGGCTTCATGCTTTAATGTAAGATTCTACGACTCAAGGTCCCTAAATTGATTGGTTTTCACCTTCCATTTTATATGAGAAAAGAAAGAGTGTGATTGTGTGTCATGTTAAAATTAAGTGCAAATCAAATTCATATAAGTTCATCCATCAATCTAGGAAATCATATCCTCAAGTGACCATACATCAAGTCAAGCACCATAGGTCCCAATAGGTTCTATAAGAGGGCCTATGAAGGGTCCATAATGAGTTCACAAAATCACTCGTGTGACAAATATCTACAGGAAGGCTCTATGAGAGGATTCAAATTAAGGGAGATTCTAAAGGGAGGAGATCATGATTGGTCATGTGTGTGAGTGTGTTTGGAACTATGCAGTTTCACATAATATTATGCATTACAAGAGGTGTGTTGAAACACAAGCAAAAATGAAGTTGGTGAATTTACCACTTATGAGTCTCATTCTTCAACTTCACCTAAGACAAATTACCTAGAATCTCTACATCGATTCTCATACTTCATGCATTACATGTAAAATATCTCTATGATGTCTTGAGGAAATATATTGGGCATGTTACTACCCTACCATCTTGTTATATTTCACTGTCTAGATCCTTGTGGGTTGTATAAAATTTGATTACTAGGAAAGCATCATAGGGAAAATATTTAAATTCTGATCTTCAACTGTAGATCAAAGGTTTTAGTGAGTCCCACTATCAATGTTTTCAATGATATGTTGTTCTCTATCTTCCTACAACCTAGTCCCCTCAACAAGTTAGGTGATATTTCAAATCCAATAGATTATCAAACCATTATGATCGGGTTAATCAAGAGTTGACTTGAGCCACTCATGAACCAACGCTAAGCAAAGGAAAAGTTGGGTCAAAAAAAGTTGGTTTGTTGATCTAGTTTGTTGATTTTGAGTTTGTTTCACGAAATTTCACTTCATGCCTCACATGTGTTGTATATGCCAAAGAAAAAAAAACAAAAAAGGTAAATTTATGGGCATGTACAAGCTAATGAGGGTCACTTTTGGCGCGTTAGATGCAATAGAAAGCTGAAAAATCAGGCATCCCTCAACTTGGTTTTTTTTAGATTCTTACACAAGATATCTTGCATCGAGTAAAAAATATGAAACGTAGGAAATTGAGTCACATTTCCGAATATATAACTTTTAAGTATTGAAAATTTACATAACTATGTCAAATTTCATTTTTTCTAACAGTCACATTTTTTTTTTGGCAAATAATAAGGTATATGTTTTTGTGGGTGCAACCTTTCACTGCCTAAATGACGGTTTCAGGCTACAAAATCTGGTATACATGTATAGAACCTGTAGCACTAGTGCAGCACTATTTTTCCACAATTAAATGTTTAATTTTTTTTTTAATTATGTAAGTGGGCAAACCTCGAGAACAGTACGTCAAATGTGGGTGCATCCTTTGAAGGTCTTAATGTAGTTATTTTGACTTGGATTTTTTACAGCATGTAGAGGTCGGTGTCCTCTAGTGCAGCATACAAGTTTTTTTTAAAATGGTTGTGAAATGAAAAGGTTACGGAATAAACACTAACAGTATGTTTTTTTACCAATGAAGTGATGACAAGAGAAAATTAGGAAATAAATAGAAAATCTCAATAACTTTTTAAAAAAATTACATATTTGGAATATGCATAAAAAATTCTATCTATCCCTAAAGTTTCGTCACTAATGGTCAGGTGTGTCATGCTGTAAAGAGTGGTGGAAAACAAGCATACTCAGAAAAATACTGAAAATGTCAAATTAGCTATGGTCTAA
The DNA here is from genome assembly GCA_027924585.1 of Larix kaempferi. Lineage (NCBI taxonomy): Eukaryota > Viridiplantae > Streptophyta > Pinopsida > Pinales > Pinaceae > Larix > Larix kaempferi. Next base: position 96,829 of record BSBM01000896.1, read on the forward strand.
AAATTCCTTAGCACAGGTTTTGTAAGTCCGATCTAGCCACATAGGACAGTGGATGACACACAGGCGTGGGAAGAGCGGGTGATTAGGCATTAAGGAACGCGCGCACGTTATGTTTAAATGCAAATAACGAGTACCCGTTATATTTAAATTCAAATTTTAGTGTTTTGGCACTCAATGTTATAAGCAACGCGCTAGCGTTACGTGTACATAACGGGCTCACGTTATGGGATTCAATAACGCACGAGCATTATAATCTTCACAAATTTATGTTTTGAAGTGTTAGATTGGGTGAGATAAAGATAACAATAATGAGGATGATGAAGATGAAGATGATGATGGTGATGAAAATGAAGATGATGACGGTGATGAAGATGATGATGGTGATGATGATGATGATGATGATGATGATGCAGATGATGATGATGATGTAGATGATGATGATGACACAGATGATGATGATGACGCAGATGATGATGAAGATGATTATGATGATGAGGATGATGCAGATGATGATGATGATGATGACGCAGATGATGGTGATGATGACGATGAATATGATAGTGATGACGACCACAACGATGATGATGAAGGTGATGAAGATGACAATGAGGATGATGATGATGATGAAGATGGAGATGACGGCAACGATGAGGATGATGATGATGATGATGA